>JANHGB010022929.1:0-31291 GCA_026283785.1 Coracopsis vasa
ACCTGCAACTGACACACCGTGGGGAAACTCAGAAAGTCAGCTCCACATGGCCATGTCCTACCAGGTGAAAAAGGTTTTGCACAGGAATGGCAGCAAATATGAGCAAGGAACACAAGTGATGGATTTACTGCCAAATCAAGTGTCCCAGGTCCTTACTTAGACCCCAATACATATGTTCTGCTATGTAAAATAAATATGCCTGCTGGATTCAACAGGACTGGTCAGCTCCTTAAAACAACCTCTTGCAGGCTCTTTGATATATCCCTTGTGCAAGGCTGCTTTAAGATCTTCGCTGAATACTTCAAGAAAAGCTAAACACATGAGGAAAGGCCAAAATATAAGAATCATCTGGATACTGAATTTCATCTGAAAATTAGTATTCCTTTCAAAAAATTCCAAAATCAGAGTCAAGCTTGCCTGTTCAAGGACAGAATATACCATATACAGCTTATCTGTCTGAGGAATATCAATTCTCTCAGCCTGAATTCTGGTAATCTGTTCTCAAAGAGCTGTTTGAAAATAATCTTCAGTCTGAGATCTAAGAGACTCCAGAAGGACTTGTTGAAATTATTCTGTGAGTAATTTTATCTCAGAAAACATTTTGAAAGGATAGCACATATATATGCGCCTGCATTTGCCAAGGGAAAATGCCTACGGAAAGGCTTTATTCATCTTTCAAGCTCACATACAGGTACTTTCAATTTCACCACCCTAGCTTCTGTAGATGAGAGAGCAGTTTTAAAGCATGCAAGACAAAGCTGAACATATTCAAGCACCCATAATTTTATTTACAACGCATTTCTTACTAAGCAAGGTTCCTATTTAGCGATGAAGAGACATGAATTTATATCATATTTATAAATGATATATATAACATATCTTTATAGATAATTAATGGTAAGCCTGCTCATGAGCCAAGCTTCTACTAAGATGCCTGACACAAAACTTACTGAAATATTTTCTCTATCAGTGATGGAGCAGGCAGTCCACCTTATGTCCCAGTGTCTGACTGTGCATTATGCACAGAGAGGGAAGACAGGAATGGAAATTGATAATCATTAGGTAGAAGCATCTGAATAATACAGCATGGATCAGGAGTGGGAAGGAGCAGGATGTATCTGAAGTCATTCCCACCTAATAGAGAGGAGATAAAAAGTCAAAGTACAGAACTGTAGTGCTTTTCTTCATTTTGTGTAGGAAGAAATCTGGGAGGCATCCCAGTTTACAGTGATTATTGTGGGGAAACCATCAATGATTGCTTTACTGGAGGGTTTGGGGTTTTTTTTCCCCTAAATGTAGATGAGATGTTCTTATGTGAAAGGTGTCTCATAAACTGCATCAATGACCCAATTCAGGAATGCTTAGACCAACATATAGAGAATCCACTTCTTTGTCCTTAGCAGGCTCAGCTGTGAGGTCAGACCAGGCTGCTCAGGACTTTACCAAGGTTTGAAAACTCCAAGGATGGACACTGCTCAAATGCACTGGGGCCCTGTTCTACTGCTTGACTGAGTTAAGCGTGAAATTTGATTTTCCTTACATTCAGTCTGAACCCTTTTTGTCCACATTTATGTCCACTGCCTCTTGTTCTCCTGCCATGCATGACTGTCAAGAAAGAGGCTCCATCTTCTCAATGACCTCTCTGTAGGTACTGAGGGACTGCTGTTAGACCTCCCAAAGCTGTCTCTGCTCCAGGCTGAACAACCCTGCTCCCTATACACTTCACCCAGGACAAGGGCTCCAAACCTCAACCATCTTGATGGCCATATGCTTATGTCCTTCCCATATCAGGGACCTAGAACTGGACATGGTATTTTAGATGCTGTTTAGCAAGTGTTGAGTCAAATACATTTTAATATTTGTTTAAAGTGGTATTGCTATTAGGGAAAAGTGAGATGAACTAAGTGAAACAAAACTTTCACAGAGCCTTTTCTTTCAAAGTGAATGAATCAATAAAGATTTTCAAAGAGCTGGATTGACTGAAAACATGAATTTTCTATTTCTGGTTATTTCAGAACATTTTGTGCTTTTCTCAGGATGAGAAATGAATAGTGCCAAAAAAACCTCACAAGTTTTGTTACAGTTACAGGCTGACCAAAATCCAGAAAGCAGCAGTACACTAGTAGGCTGTTTTCTTAAGGACACTGGCACCAAAGCAAGTCCTGGAATTCAGTGTATAGTAGTATCACAGAGTAACATCTGTGCCTCTCATTGCCCACAAGTCTAACACTCTTCCTACTGTCTTCTTGTTCCACTTATTTCATCACTATACACAGTTTATAAGAGATGTCTGACATCTGTCCCTCCCGTTTAAAAGTCTTAAATGTTAAAGGCCAAATTCTGTTCCCCAGTCACAGGAATTAGACAGAATTTCAGGCCTTACCCAAAGTCCCTTGAACTGATCAGAAGACTTCTAATTATTTCGGTGGGTCATTGCTTCAACAGAAATGAAAGCTTATTTAAACGTTCTTTTTGTGTGTGTGTGTTTTGTTTTGTTAGTAAAGCAGACTGATTAAAGCAATCAGGATTTGGAAAAGAAGTGCAACTCTATATATGAGGGAAGGGAGATTTGAAATCCCATCTGTCCCAGGCCCCATGTAAATGTAAAGAGCACAGCTGGAATAAAACAAATGATCTGACTGGTTTCTGATGAGCTGGGTGGTGTAAATGTTTCACACTAACCACACTGCACACTCATAATATAGGAGCTAATTCATCTGCCATGAATACATACCTGTGTATGTTGTCCTTTAAAATAAACAAGCAAAAATGAGTAATCTATCAAGAGTTAAATGAATATTTTTCCAGAGGGACCCTTTCTGTCCCATATGGCTGATTTTAAAGTCTAAATCCAGGCAGCTTTAAAGCTACAACCTCTGTCTCACTATGTGAAACAGTTATTGCTTTAAAATATGGAATTTCAAATTTTTAGCGCTGTCAACAAGTTCCAATTGTTCCTGAAAGTATCATTCAAGCTCCTTATGAATTTCTTTGAAGACTGAAAAACTCTAAACACAGGCTGCAGACAGTGAATAATGATAATTTTCCAAAGCTTTTATTTACAATGGCACTGCATTTACAAAACATGTTTATTTCTAGATTTTATTTAAGAAATTTTGATGGAAGGTTTATAACCGCAATAAAGCAGTTTTATAGGAAAAGTCTAGTGGAAAAAATGGGAAATCATAACCAGGCCTTCATGTATTAAATTTTACAAATCCTTTTTATTTCTTAATATCTTAAAATCTATCAAACACCCATATTATTCTTGAAGATATTATTATGATCTATTAATGTATTTACCAGAGGTTTTTTACACTAGGAATGAAGCTATTAACAAGCATTTGTGTCCGCAGAAAGGCAACTCTGATGATAAACTCTTATTAATAGAGACTGAGGGTCACAGGTTTCTTAGACTAAGATAGCTTCCAGATAATTTCCCTCCCCAAATTAGAGGTGCTTTCCATGGCTTGCAGTGAAGAGCAAATAGTGCCTCTTGGACAGCAGATGCAGAAATTCCTAGCTTTCCTTAGCATCTCCTTTAAAAGCAGAGTGGTTTCAAGCAGACTATGTACCCTAAATTCCCACCCCTGGGCTGTGGGATGCGGGATGACAGCACCCGTATAGCACATAGCATAACCCACTGCTTGGTCACCTGCTCGGGTTACCCCACCTTCTTGTTTTTTCCATTTTACTAGAAGCTCCTAGAAACTTACCTTTTCCTTAGCTGGTAAAATATATTTAGATTACAGATACGTTAAAACTCAGGCAAAAAATACGCCAAAGATTTCATGGTATAGAGAGAAAGGATCTGAAATGAAAAATGCATTACGCTATCGTATCATATGGCACTGGATTATGTTTCCATTATCTCCTGCATTTAAAACTCTGTTGACCCCTGGTCAGAGGCATTTATCTTAATATTGCAACTATTTGAAAAACTCCTGCATGATTTTCTCTCTCCAAACTAGGCCTTTATTACAATATTGAGTTACATATTCAGCTTTTCATGCAATAGAAATGCAAAGAGATATAGTGAAATGCCTGAGTGTTGGAATGTGTTCTTTATGTTTGCTAATGTAATTTTTATGTATCTGCAAATTAAATCCTCCTGTGTAACACCTATAGCCACATTTTCAGGGCACAGCATGGGCCCCGTGGGCCATGGCCAGGAGCAGCTGGGCAGGGATATGGCCCCATGGATGATGGCCTGGCAGGGCCATGGGGATTTCAGGGAGATGAAATGGGGCTCCTCCACCACTGTGACATGGGTAGGTGATGGAGGAGCCTCAGGGGGCTGGAATGGGGTCCTGAGCCATAAGCCCCAGGGGGTAGGCAGAAGCAGGCAGGGCCAGAAGTACCTCATGGTCATGACATGCAAAGGCAACAATAGAATCAGTTGTAAATGAATGAAAAACTATCTACGCAGCTGAATGAGAATCAAACCCCATTATCTGTAACTGCAGAAAGGTTGCCCTCAAAGCTGCAATGGACAAGCACTTTTCACAAGGTAACCATTAAGGATAAATCCACAGTTTTGTGGGGAAGGTTATAAACAGCAACAAACAAAAATTGCGATATAGGAGAATGGAGCATGTCACAAATCATCACCTTTACCAGTATGATAAAAAGGGATCTATTTATTATTAAATTGTCTTATCTTCTATGATTTAACATTGAGTTCAGCAGTTTATACAAAATACAAATTAACTGTTAACAGTCAAATGATACAGATTTTAGCTTACAGGTGAGGACACAGTGGGAAGGCAATTTTAGGAAGCAAATAACCGTAACCAAACAGAAAAGAGCTTTTGCTAATACATTTTCTTTTTAGCGTGAAATTGCTTAAAACCAAGGCGGCTGATTGACTAGTGTGAATCATATGCTTCTCCTAGACAGTGCAATGAATGTCACAAGTTAGCATCTAATACCTGCCTAAGGCTTATGGCTGAAAAACTACGCCTTCTGCCATATGTTATGGAAATATCCTGTTGAATAGGACTTTTGAACAAATTTTTAATGTGTCATTCTCTGTTTGCAAACTTTATGTTGGATATAAAACTTTCAGTATTTTTTCCGGCTTCTTACACAATGTCTTTATGGAAGTTTCTTGATTCATTGTGCAAAGAATTAGCTGATTGATTATCACTGGTATCAATAAAATAACTGTGAAACTAAAACATAGAAGGATCAGCTCAACTACTCTGAGTCCATGTTAAGCTTTCTACTTACTCCAAGACTTGAGGCTCAGAAGAAAATCCTTAACTGTTCAACCTGAAAATAAATTTCAATACAATTTCATGTTGTGGAAAGAAAAACAAACCAACCCCCCCCAAAAAAAAAAACACTGGAAGGCTTTTGTTTTCATTGCAGTTTGAAATCAAAAAATCTGAATTCTTGAAAGCTTAACTGTCATCCTCTGTCCAGCTCTACCTTTAATGAAAGACATAGTTCAGATCATACATCCCTATATTAAATGATAACTGTCAGAATACAAGTCCTTCCTTAAAACCTAATAACATTAATGCTAAGGATGTTATAGCAGAAGGGCTTTCCAAATCCAGCACCATTCTGTAATTTATTGTGGATGATGACTTGTCAAGGTAGACTGGACAAAGAGCTTTGATCCTTAATAATCACCCAGCTAAGCCTCCTTGAAGATGTATTCCTGACTTGTTTCCATTCATCAATCTTACATTTGAGCTAAGACTGTCTTACACTTAGTTCATCTCTTTACCTGTAAACTTATCACACACTATTCAGAAATTATTAAAAAAAATGATAAGCTGAGAATGCTGCATTTGGGTCAGTGTTCAAAGTATTAGCATGGTTTCACTTACTGCTCCATACTGTAGGAATATCAGACAGAGTGTATATCCTGGTTTTGGCTGGGATGGAGTTAATTTCTTCCTAGCAGCTGGTGCAGTGCTGTGTTTTGGATTTAGTATGAGAATAATGTTGATAACACACCGATGTTTTTAGCTGTTGCTAAGTAGTGTTTATGCTAAGTAGTGTTTATACTAATTCAAGGACTTTTCGGCTTCTCATGCCCTGACAGTGAGAAGGGTGGAGGGGCACAAGGAGCTGGGAGGGGACACAGCCAGGACAGCTGACCGCAACTGACCACAGGGATATTCCATATCGTATGATGTCATGCCCAGTATATAAACAGAGCGAGGGAAAGCTGACCAGGGACCACTGCTCAGGAACTGGCTAGGCACCAGTGGCCAAGAGGTGAGCAATTGCATTGTACATCACTTGTTTTGTATATTCTAATTATTTTATTATTATTGCTATTATTTTTCCTTTTTTTCCTTCCTTTTCTGTCCGATTAAACTGTCTTTACCTCAGCCCATGAGTTTTCTTACTTTTATGCTTCCGTTTCTAGTTTCTTGATTATGATCCTGGGGTGCGTGGGGAGCGAGCAAGCAGCTGGGTGGTGCTTAGTTGTTGGCTGGGGTTAAGCCACGACGCTGTATTTTTTCAGAAGTGTATAGTGCTTGTTACCTTAGGAGCCAAATAAGGGAACTGGGAAAGATTTACTGATGTTTAGCTATTTACTTAAACAAAATTCAGGCTCGTTCATATTACAGTCTTCATCTGTGTTATGGTTCTCTGCCATATGTAAATATGGAACATTCTATATTTAAATGCTCCTCAACACCATTGACTTTTCTGTCTTTGAAGACAGAGGACATTTAAATTGCATAATCTACAGGGCATTCAGATTTCAGTAATGACAATACTAGTGGGAACTGAACTATGATATATTGCTTGCTGCTGTTGTGGACTATCATGGCAGATGCATCATTTGTTAACTAGGCATGTCATCCATTGCAGCAAGTGGAGCACATCTTGAACAACTGTAAGTTAGCACAGTTGTGCCAGCGGATGAACTTGCTGATCCTACAGTCAGGCTATTGTTATTATCTCGTACTTTTTTCCTAGGTCCCTAGACTACATGCTCCCACAGAAAAAAAGAGTCCTCACAACATGCTTGTGCTTCAAGGAACAGCACTTGCTGGCATTCAAGCAGAAGTCACCATCTGTTGTTGATGTTTTGGTTCATTACTGGCACAGACACAGGTAAGATGTTCTTTTCTATCTACCATTACTAGAATTGTTTTTGAATCTATCTAACAATATCAACTCACATCTGAATCTAATTTTTGCTCAGCATCTTTCCCCTGTCCTTGCAGCAGGAAAGGAGCTTAAAATAACTGTCAGCATAAAGTCAAGGTTCCTTACCAGAAAGGAAACCATATTGCACATGGGAAGAATGAGAAATTACTAGTGTAGTGAAAATATTATCCCAAGTCTTTTCAGTGTAAAACACTGGAACTGCAGTAAAAGGAAACTTTTACGGTCTTGTAATCAAAGTTTTCTCTACTTCCATGTCTAACTATTATTGCTGTTGTCACCTGTGCTGACAATGAAGTATCTCTCTCCCACTTTTGGCAATTATTCTGTCTCTTACAATAACCAGTTGTTATGATTAATGCATTATTCTTATTAACTGGCTTTCTAGAAAAAGATATTGACAGTTGAAGACAGGATACAGCCATCAATCAGGCATGAAGCCTTCTTTATTTACAGATCTTTTCTGCACTCCACAATTTTTCTTTGATGCTCAGTGGTTATGCATTCAGTGAGTATTTCCTGCCTTTTCCCTTCCTCCAAGAAAATCTCATAGTGTAAGCACATCAAAGCTGTTGACTATACAGAATTAGCAAGTGATCACCCTGTGGAGGGTCTCTCAGTCTATGAATACTACTAATAAGGCAGTATGAGAGTTTCCTCAATGTGTAATTGCTTACTCTTCATCTCAGCAGGTTTTTCTTTACATAATCATAAGCAAAATAACCCACATAAATCACAAAATAGCCTAGTTGTTTGATCATTCCCTTTCTTTGTGTTAGCCCTTTGATATTTAACCTCCCATTTTAGTCAGCTTTACAAGGATGTTTTCCAGAGAAACAGTATGTCTCATTTGATGCTAAATTAATCATTTGAAGAGAACATGTATGTTGCTAGGCTGGCAGTAAGTGTCTGCGTATGAAAGCAGACCCAGTTGTAGGCCACGAGTTGCTTCTGCAACAGACCAAGAGCCCTTCATCTTTATTGACCTAGGGAGCAGGTCAGATATGATGGCTGCTATAACAAAGACATTTCTTGAATACAAAAATGCCTTTGCAGTCACACCAGCTAATCAGTCTGAAAATCTCAACTTTATTTGGCTTTAAAAAACTTCAAGATAACAGCACAATACGGCTGACATGGTAGAAGAAAGGCTAATACTTAATCTTTTCCAAGCCATGACAGACATGCAAATTAACATCTGACTGGGATAGTAAGCCTTTTGGTAAACTCTAAGTATCTTTTCACCTACCAACTGTGATGATGATAACCATTCTATGATTCTATGAACTAAAACAACAACTAACTCCAGAAGAAAGTAACTTTACGAGGTAAATAAAACACTTGCATCTTTATTATAACAAAAATAAAGTCTTTGCAGTAAGCAATAGGCTATGTTGTTGCTGCTTTGCTCTGCAAACATTTATCTTTTCTCCTGGCTTATGAGAAAGCAAGTGAACTGTATGCTAACTATAGCACATTTAGCTGTTATTTTCTAAGATCAAGCAGATGGTAGTAAACTGTGTGCAAGAGGATGTTGAAAAGTAGTAACTTAGGATTCACCTGGATTCAGTTCTAAGGCCACCATGACAGAAAATTAATACTCTTACACATAAGTGTATGTGTTACATAAGAGGTAAAAACTTAATGCTTAAAATAACATTTAAAATTAAATTTTAAATGACAATTTCAAAAGAAGGAAAACCTAATGGAAAGAACATTCTTCTCAATAAAAGGATAAGCTCCTAGCCACAGAGATACACAATACTCTGTAAAACTGCTCCAAGATTAAGGTATATAAGTTATGTGGCAAATATTATAGGGATCTTAGTTTCTATCCTGCCTCATGGGATGAAAAAAGTGTTTAACTGCTGGGCTCCTGCTGGTTTTGAATGAATATCCAATGCTTCATTAATATTTATCCCTTTTTCTTCTAACTATACTACACATGATCTCTTTCAGAGTTTCAGGAAAACCAGCAATTATCACATCAAAGGTCATCAGTCCACCAGGGAAACTTCAGTCCTTAACTGGTGGAGAATTGCTTTAGCTTTTGCAAACATCTCAGATCAGGCGAGCAAGTGTTTTCCCTCCTCCCTTCCCTCCTGTGTCTCTTGTTGGTTTTATTTAATCAGCTTAGAAGACCTCCTTAGTTTTCCTGTGATGCCATACCCTATCCTAGACATCAAAAAGATTTTTATACCGCTGTTGTCTTTATATAGAGGGAATAAAAGAATAACAATGATTTAACTAGGCTGCACAAAAGGTCCAGTATGAAACAATCTGAAAGACTCCGCTTAAATTTACCAAAAGATATTTTTGTTAAGCTCCATTCTGAAGTTATCGGCAACGCTTTCGTACTTCAATAGTAGCAGTAGCATTAAAGAAAGAAGGTGCTCCATGCAGATGAAAATGAAAACAGAAATGTTCAACTTACTGAACAGCAGAAATCAGGAGAACTGAAAAATTAACAGACTCTACTCCTGCCAACAGCAAACATTAAATAAAAAAGGTATGTGTCAAACCCCAAGATAAATCAAGAAATTGTTTTTGAAATAATGATAATTTAAAAAATAATAAATGCTGTGTTCATGTTACTTATCTTTTGGCTTTATTGTCCCTATGGTTGTGCATTTTGAAAGTTTTTTGGCAACCCTAAGTCCTAAAGAACATTTATTTTGTCTTTCAAATGAAAGATAAGTTTTCCTAGGATCACACCATGCCAAAAATGAGGTGTGTGATAAAGCAGATAGAGTTGGCAAGGCTAAAAGGTGTTTTCTTCAGGGCTGAGGAAAAGAGAATTCTGATGACACACAATGGGAAGGGCATCACATTCATCTGTGCTTCCAGTCTCGCCAGAGAATGGATGACCAAACATCATTAATTCTATGTATTACTCTTTTTGGCTCTTATACCTTTGCACAATAAATTGATTAAGGCATGTAGGAATCTTGATGCTAATCAAAACATGACTTCAGTGTCATGTACCCTGCTAGCTTGGGCAGGTTACCTCCACTAAAACAAAGCATCATTCAGTGCTTAAAAAAAATGATTAAAATAAATCAATAAATTTGGCAGAACTGTCAGGGAATACTGCTCCACTTTGTCTGAAGTATCATTTCTTTCTGACTGCTATTTCTGGCTCTGATCCTCTGCATAACTCCTGTGGCCAAATCCCATTAAATAAGAGTCTTTCCTACTTTATGTGTGAAGCTGTGCAGGGAATTAGCCTCCAAAATATTGTAAAGCAAACCCGAATAATTTTATCCAACTTACTGCTTTAACGTAATTAGTTAATTGATTTGATTTAATAATTTAATCCATGTTCCCCACTGCCTCCTTTAAAAATAGAGAGTAGGAGGGAACACTCTTATGTACTGAGGCAAGCCAGCTATATGTTTCTGAAGCATGTTTTTCATTTGGATAGAATTACAAGTTTGTAATTCCCTGTTTCTGTTCTTTACAATAAGCTAATCTCACATCTGTAAGGGTGGGGACCCATCTAAGAAGCCACAGAACCATATGAAGCTGAAATTTCAGCCTTTCCCAGCTCTGCAGGCCTTTTTACCAAGACATGAGCTGGTATGTCTCTCCTGCATGAGAAACTTCCCTCACCAGGCACTGTATCATGTAGCGTATTTGTTGAGGATATTGTTCTTGTACTCATAGGGCAGAAGGGGAGAAGAGTGAGACAGGCAGAAGAGCTGTTTCTCCCCTCAGACCACAGAAAAACCTGCTGTCCTCTTCTTGGATGCTGACAAGGTTGGGAATATTGGTATTGCTACTACAGCTCTGCATAACGTAATTGCCTTAAGTTCCTTAGACAACCTGCTAATGCAGGGCCTCCTATACAGTTAATTTACTTAAGGTAAATATAATGATTTGTTTTTACTGTACTTTCATATTACTGCACCTACTCCTTGGGTGTTCAAGAGTTCAGCGTCGTTGGCCTAGCAAAGTAAACTCAAGAATTAACTAGGAGCATTACTGTATAGAAATAGACTTTGTTAAAAAGTGACTTGAAATGTTAAACAATTGGTTTGTTCAAATAGCTAAAGTGACTGAACATTTGAGCTTGACTTGAGAGCATGAATATTCTCACAGCAAAACACAGCGCACTGAGGAATTTTGCCTATGGCTATGGTATGAATGAACTGAATCATCCCTTGAAAAAGAGACATTTCTTCGAACTTCAACTGAGCATGTAAAATACAGAAACCAGTATAGTATAGCAAACAAGCTGCCATTTGAGCAGTGAAATTTTACTGGTTTGTTTTATGATTAGTACATTTGGTGACACTGATATTGTAATCTTCATAATTTCTAGTTACTGCTCTGTTTTTAGCCCTATTAGTTTTGGTACAATTCAGATAGATTTGAGAAGCACAGAAGAAGGCAGCCACAGAATCAGCTGAAAGAGTTTCATTTGGGTGCACTGAAAGTCCATTCACATAGCTGAAAGGAACTCCTAGGTAGGGAAGCATTGGCGGCAGACAACGGACACATCACAGATCTGCCATGTGAAAGCTAAGTATGCTTAATTGCCCTTAAGTTAGATCCTTAAAGGTGAAAATAAGAGCAGAAACCACCAAGGCTTTTTTGAAGCTTTCTGTTATAAAAATGGAGACACTATTCCTCTAGGTAAAAAACCCATTATCAATATCAAAACCTTTGTCCCATCAACACTCAGTTACAGTACTACATCATGAGTGTCTATGAGTTGTTAGAAACACACTAAGGCTCTGAAGCTGCTACAGAACATTTGACTTGGGGAGTTACAGGACAGAAATGATGTAAAGACCTGCTCTGGTTAACTGTTTCTGGATGATGTGATAAGCACTGATTTTCATCTACAAAGGAATGGACCTAAGCATTGTACCCAACAGATCACCTCTTCTCAGTTCTGCAACAGGGACACCCTGAAGATAGATTAGTTTACCTGCTGTATACACTTAAAGTTTCTGAAGCTTTAGGGAAAGATGCTAGTTTATGGCACAGGGACTTTTGCAGTCTGCACTTTCTTTTTCCGACAGGCTAAGGAAATTCAGTTGAAGAATACAGTATCTGGATTACACCACTGGAAGAGCACAGATTGTACAATACATTGGGTTTTGCATTTTAATGAATTTATAGTAAGTCTATAGGCTAGCACAATCACAGTGAAATAAAAAAAGAAATGTCCCCAAAGCTTTATGTGAGATATGGGTTTCTTACTTATTGCCCACAGGCACTGCACATTGCAAGACAGTTGCTTGTCTAAATATAAGGCCATGACTAACTGATGATTAATTAGCTTAACTTACTGCTCTCATCAGATTCACTACTTTCATAAGTAATTTCTTAAATGACTTAGCTCATGTAGACAAACTTAGGCAACTATTGACATAGTTCAAATAATTAAACACTCTTAGCAGAAAGGCTCAAGGAAATACAAGGAAACTAAAGTCTTACCAAATGTCCTTAATGAAGTTTTCTCTGGGGTCACAGGCAATAGATTTTTCTGGCTTCACAGAGCTTTCAGAATCTGTTCCACATGGCATGTCTTTCTTTGGTCCTTGTTTTGTTAAGAAAAGATTAAGGGATTTGCCCAGGCACATAGCAAGACGTGGTTGGAACTACCTGTATTAGTGGGAGTTCCCAGTGCATTTAACAGACAATATCGACAATAGTTTCCTTCTCAGTTTAAGCAGTGTCTTAATTTTGCCACTGTTTACATTAAATGTCTAGGAAGTTTGGGTCAGAATCTTGTCTACAGTTATAATCTAGAAATACTTACAGTATGTGATTGTTAGCTGATTGTTAGCATCTGGATCAACACGGCTATATGCTGTCAAATATCAATCACAAATGCATCAGACTGCTACAGTAATAAACAGGACTATCCCAATAAAACTGTTAATCACCTTTCAAATTGTGAAGCTCAATTAATGTTTTAGAAAGTTCTTGATTATAAGTTGCTATAGAAATTAAAAATATTTGCAGTCCATAGGAACCTTTGCTTCAGCATATCCAAGGTGTTTTTCTTGTTACGTTTTCTCTAGTTATGTTTATCTTGTCCATGGATCTTAGTTTTCCATTGTCTAACAGAATGTTTCAAGTTTCTGGGTTTCATTTATACACAAGCTAACATTATAGTTTCAGAACCTCCACTACTTGAAATAGGACTTTTGAAAAGAAAATTAAAGAAATTAATACACAATCATAAAAAACCTGGAGGAATATCCCAGAAGTTTATTGTCCAGAATTCTCTACAAAAGCAGCAAAGAACAACTTCATTTGCAAGTGCCTCTATGAGGTATAGAAACAGCATGTTTCAACTGCAGGAACTTTCACAGCTATCATAAAACACTAAGATTTTAATAAATCTGAGGTTAGGCTTTCAAGATTACTCTAGAACATAGATGTCCCACTGTCATATGAAGAAATGTGTATGAATATTAAAAGTTTGGAGAAATTGAAATAATCAGTGCTGGAGCACTACTTCTTGCCATAGGCTTTCAAGAGCTGCTCAGGTCATGGTGCCAGTGTCAGTCTAGGATTGATGCATTAAAGAATCCTGATATGAAGTACAGTTTAGACATGAATACACATCCTTAAAATCAATCTTACTGACAACTTAAAAACATCTAAACTACTTAACCTAAGTAAGCACTAAACTCCCTGTAACTTAAGGTGGCCAGAGTGAATTTTGGAACACGTGGATCACTCTGACTGAATACAGGTCCAGCAATTCTTCCTGGCACTTCACAAAGACATGTTAGTTAAAATTAAAAAAATAAATAATAATAAAAAAAGAATTAACAAATTGTCTGAAATCTTGTGGCACTGTGCTTCCACTAAAAAACAACAACCTCTTCCTCTAGATAAACAGACCATGCTATAGAAGCAATTGCTTCACTCTCTCCACCTTTTGTCACCTGCCACCCTCAGGGTTACCACCCATGCCAGCTCCATTATAGGCTTGGCACAGCAGCATGGAGCCCAAATTAATAAAGCCCAGCTGGATACAAGTTGACACTATCAAAAGCCTCTGTGTTTCCCAGGGAACTGGCTTAACATGGAGCCAGATGAGATTCATATGGGTTTATTAACTCCAGTTCTGTGTAATGCAAAAGCAGCTGCACTGATTGTGGAGTTGAGATGCTCCTGGAAGCAGTATAGCCACATTCATGTGGCTCTGAGCTTCAGCTAATATCTGTGGCATGAATAATCTGCAACACATGGATAATCAAGTGCTGACTGTACCATGCTACTGAATGGGTGCACAACCAACATATCTAGTCAGGCAGTACTGAGACAGAATTTAAGAGCTCTGAGCCTAAAAGAAGTTCAACAACTTGTTTTGCACAGAAAACCAAGACTGAATCTTAGTATTTAAAGGAAGGAATTTTATTATTTGTAGTCAGTTACCCAAGCACAAAAATCTATGAATCACTTCAGGTCTGTTGTGACCAGTTGTTAGTGCTGAGCCTCTCTTAAGGCTCACATATGAATGTGACCCTGAGGACTTCACCCTGCTTAGCACTAAACAACTTCTGAAGGTGGTGAGTGTTCATACTTTCTGGTACTAATCATTATTTGGAATTGTTTGGACTCTACAGGACTAGTTTTCTAACTTCTGGTTTTAATATTTTCATTGGAAATGTGTAAGTGTAATAGACTTATGTAATGCTTAATGGGAGTTAGTGTTACTAAATGCTTACTGAGCACCCTGAATACCTTAAACATGAGTAGGATACTCTAGAGTTACTTGCCTTATGAATACAGGCATATATATCCCTCTTATGATAGGCAAATGCATATAAAAGTAAGTTAGCCATACACTGGATTTTAATTACCCCTGAGGGACACATAACAGGTTGAATAGGTTGGATTTTATTCACATTAAAATCACAGCAACAAATTTAATCCAATCACCATCTTTACCTCACACATACATCTGTATCTACTTAAATAATTAACACTAGGTGAGATTCGCCTCCACATTGTAGACATATATATATTTAATTCTCAAAATGTTGGTGTCACTACATGCAGTAAGTGTCTAAGCCCCACAACAGGCAGAAGAGAACCTAGTCTGTTAAGTTAGGGGAACCTGGAAACTATTTGGCTGTCCAGGTGCAGCTCTCCAAACCTCACTGGCTATATCGACCCAAATGTTATTTCCTGTAATGGGAGACCAGATCTTCACACACTAACACCTACATCTAGGTCTCTGAATCCCACACAGTAGATGAGGTAATTTGTGTCATTTCTGAGTTATTGCCTACTCCCTTCTACTGAAAATATATGAAAACCCCACAAACTTGAAAGAGTTTTAGGATATAATCAACCTACTGTACATACAGGGGCTAAAATCTCCCTGGAGATGCTCCTTCAAGTTGTGCCTAAAGGTACAACTATTGTACAACTACAAAAAGTACAGAGAAAGAGGAAGAGGATGAAAGAGTCACCCTGGGCAGAGTTTCTTAAATTTTTATGATTTCCTAACTTGTGTCTCGGGAGTCAATGATCACTACAACAAAACAAACCTACAGATTATATCTTATGTTTTTATCTACATCTACCTACAGGCCCATATAAACATTTACATATGCATTATTTTCCTTTCTTATACATGCATTTAAAACTCAGTACACTTACTTACTCGTAAGGGTAGAGAAAACATATTAATGTCCTATAATCTGCATCTGGGAGGAAAAACATAGGCTTGTGTTCAGAAGCATCAACTGTAATCCTGAATTTTAACAATATAAGCCAATGTAATATCATTGCTTTTGGAAGAGTGACACTGACATAAGACTTCACTTGCTACACTAAAAACATTCACTTACTGCTTTTCCTTATGCTTTAAGGAAGCTGTGCCTGAGTACCCAGTGCTACTGTGAGAGAAAGCTTAGCACAATTTTGCCCTCTAATGTTTTGTTTTTAGTTTCTCCTGAACCCTATTATGCCGTGGACAGTGCCCTACTCCCCTTCCTCTGCTCAGCTGTGCTAAGCAAGCTAAGGAAGCTGTCAATATCCCAAATTCTGCTGTGAAGGGCTTGGGGGCAAACTATATTGCATTTTCAGACCATATTTAGCCTCATCTTCCATCTGCCATTTTTACATCTTCCACAGCTTTCTACAAAGATAAAAAGGCAACTGGGAAGACCATAAAAAGGAAAATATTCAGGGATGTGTTTAAAGTTACGGAAACTTTGATAAGAAAAAATGTGACAACAGGAAAGAGAGAAGGGAGACAGATGTGAGAAAGGCACGGCCATGCAGAAATCTGTGCTGATTAAGCTAATCAGGTTCAGTTAAACCTCTGCATGGACACTTCTGGGAACTGTGACACGTATGTGAACAAATGAAAAATCTCTAACAGTACTTGGGTCACTACAGCATGAACCAATGTGCTCTTCAGCAAGCATGCAACAAATCACATCAGTGCCCTTTCAGAGAAACTTAGGAGCTTAACTTCAGAAGAGCAATTAAATTAATTCATACCTATCGTACTGCACAGCTTAAGATACCTAAGGTTCCTTGGAGACCTAATGCTAGGCTTCTGGGTCTGCTCAGTTGTCACCTTGTTTTTGTTGCACTAATTGCCTAAGATCCTGCCTTTTAGCTAAAGCTGCTTGGGAGATGCAAAACAGGCATAAGTCTCCAAAGAAGACCAATTTATGAGGCACACATTGGCCACAGAAATTCGTGGGATGTTGGTGATCCACCAGAAAACCGGAAGTCCAAGATTCAAGCTCTCCTGTTCGTGATGATGTCTGCAGCTCTAGCTCCAGTGCCTGGAGAGTGCCTCAGTCACCAGGCAATGGAGACAAAAGGTTCAGTCAACTTCTGAGAAAGCTGCTCCAAGGCAAGATCCATATGTTAGGGAGGAAGAAGAGAGGGGATTGGTTCTGCAGGTTAGATCACTTGATGTGGGGACGGAGTGCTGGCATTCTTGAGACCTTTCTGCTGTTTATCAAATGACAATTTGGGGATAATGTATAAACAGCCTAGGAGCAAGCACTGAGACCAAGGACATGACTTCAGGCTCCAAGTATCTGCCTCCCAGAGAAGCCTGACTATAGCCCTGACCTAGGTTTCTGCATTTATGCAAGAGACAGATAGGTATCTAGGGTATCTGTCCCTTTCCCATCCACTATAAACTGTTTCCATTTTGCCTTTCTCAGATCCCAATCTGGGAGAAAAAAATCTACCACACAGATTGTAGGTGTATGATAATAAGCAAATTCTATTCCCAGAGTGTCATAACCTTAACTCCCTTTGTTGGCTTTTGCCTTAGAGAATAAAACATTTCTCCGAGCATTCTTCACCTCTAAAATGTACAGGAGTAGCCATGTGTAGTCTATAACTGTTTGGGAAATGTCAGGATCCCATCTGAGTGGCTTAATGCATTTTCTGATTACCTGTTAAAGACGACTCACAACACTGTGTAAATCCTGGTATTGTTACATGACTTGCTTCATCACTCAGCAACCCAGGAAGGAGGCAGGAAAGCAGCACTTCAGCTCTGCTGAGTTTCAGATGTCTGATCAGGCTTCCTTGCTTAAGACCAATGTTTACAAAATTTCACAGAAGCTGGGTTTTTTTATAACTGCAGTTGTAAGGCTAATTTGACCTACCATACATAAAATATATTTGAACAAAAAATGTGCTTAGGAAACAGTAAATATATAAATGATTCTTTTCATTTCTTCTGATCAAGAAGAAATTTTCTACCTAGGTAAAGTCAGCTTCAAAATTGTTTGTTATTCAGCTAAAGGCATAAGAATTCCTTTGGGAGGTCTGACTAAATGAAGCTATAGATTTCAGAGCTGGAGGTTTAATAATTTCCTCTGCTGCATGCTCAAAGGCACAGAGCTGTCTTGGGCAGAGGCTATGGTTTGCCAAACTCATTGAATGAATGCTAAAAAGACCCTGATCCACTCAAATACAGAAACTTGTCATTACTTGCACTGTCAATACCTGAAAACATGTGACCTTTGCTGCTGGCAAAGTAACATCTTATAGCCCAGAGGCACATTAAATGAGCTTAACGTAGAATCAGTTTGACACTAACATTAATCTAGGGCATGTGGACTTAGAAGAATCACAAATCTTCTTTTATAACTTAAAGCAGCTCAAACATCTCCCTTTATAGAATCAGCATTTGAGTTCACACAGCTAAAGAAAATAGCCATTATTTAAAATCAACATCTCTAAGACATATACAAGATATTTTAATTAAGTAGCTGCATTCTACCCTGCTTACTTTTTCTCTGCAGTTTTAACAGCACACATTATTCTACTCCTTACTAAACTCTTGTTTAGTTTGCTAGCACCAATAAAATTACACATCTCTGAAACGGCTGCATTTCAATGACAAGTGAAAAAATCGCTCTTATTTTCTTCATATAGTGAAGTAACAGTGCTACAAGAAAATGTATTTCTTTATACTTATAGAAAAGACATAAGTCTGCAAACAGAAAATTAAAAATGCCAGAGAAACATAAGAGCCAGAAATCTCTTCCCTTGTTACTTAGATAGAAGGCAAACACATTTCAAGTTTGTATTTTAAAACTCTGATCGATGGAAGTATTTTGTTGCTATTCAATGCACTGATCAAGAAGGTACATAAATGGTTGTCCTGCACTGAAAATTCATCTTGCACTGAAAGTGATTCCTTCTTATTTAGCAGCATTTGCTTACTGAATAACAAACTTCATAACTAATCCAACGGCAAAAAAGAAGAAAAGTTTAGTCTTCTTTTTTCGTTTTTTTTTTCCCCTTTTATCTCTTTCTGGCCAATAATGTTAAAAAAGCAAATGGGCTTTTAGAATCATAGAATAGTTAGGGTTGGAAAGGACCTTAAGATCATCTAGTTCCAACCCCCCTGCCATGGGCAGGGACACCTCACACTAAACCATGTCACCCAAAATATATCATCTTGGGTATTAACTCAATGGTTAATTGCATACATGTCAGATACAGTGGGGCAACTGCCCCAGCAGTAAATGGCTTGTTCAGATATTATAATGGTGATAATCTAATAATTAATTTTATATAGGGCATCTAAAGATTTTAGCCAGCAAATATTTTTTAAAGGAATATGTCAATGTAGCCTATATATCCTTAGAACTAGGGATTTATAAGATAGAAGTTATGTTTGTAAAATTGCTTGGTAGACAGTGGAAGCTGTATAACTTTTAATACATTCATTTTAACCATTATGAATCACATGGGAACCTCATGATATTGGTCTTATGACAGAGTTGCACATTAATAAAAATCACCACAAATTTTTCAGAAGTCTGAGAGCCTGAATAAAAAACTCTACCTTTGAAATGTTCCTGGAATATGATAGATCCACTCAGCTCTGTCTAATCACCTCGTTTTCAAGCAAACACCTGTAACCATGCCTGTGCCATCTATTCCAGTTAATATCCTTTGAGTTCATAGTCAGATCTTTGCTGCTGTTGTATTCCAGCATCATGCTTCACCTTCATCTCTGTATCACCTCTCTTTATTTTTATCCCAGCCTGTGCCATGTGTGTGATTGATACAATATCCAGACTGGGAGAAAATCTCTCAGCAGAGACCCAGCAGAAAATCTCAGTGTACCTGAGAATCAGACCATGCATTCAGAAGGTGATACAATAGCACTTGGTAGTGACTAGAAGGGAAACCATGAGAAAAAGATAAAATTTACCAACATAACCCCAAATATTCTCAAAATACTTATCTTCCTTCATAAGGTAAAAAATTCACCATGATCCAGCTGAATAACTTGACATGTAAAGGCCATTCACTATGTTTGTTCTGAGCATCACGGAATATAATCCTTCTATAATATTTAGTGTAACCTAAGCATGAGACACTGCAAACACCAATTCTATGGCATCATGGCCACCAGTTGGGATATTTACAAATTTATCTAAATCACAACCTAAATTCAAAGTCCAGGTTTCCATAGAAAAACTGTATTCTTTTGTTGTTTTATGGTAATCTGGATGATTTCAGTATATATGTACAGTTTTAAATATTCAGGAACACACAATGTACATGATGGTTTAATTTGGTACTATTTCCACTATGAAAAATTGTGGGGAAGGCCTCCTATCTAAAAGAAAAAGTTAATGTGTGTATAAGGATCTAAAAATGCTGGTGAAGAATGTTTTAATTTCAATTACAATTCCCGTTTCATCATATCTTTATTTGCTTTCAATTAGTTCCATGGTTGAACACTGTCACTCAGTCATGTCTCCAGCTACTTAGAAATATAGCATTAATGTTTATAAAGACCTGCTTTGTTAATCAGTGATTATATTTTATTGTCTTAGTCATCCTAATTTACATCTTTCATGATTTCAAAATCCCATAGAAGCTTTGGACCTAATAAGCAAGGGGTCTGAGAACTCTGTCAGCTGGAACTGGCTTGGATACATTCCTAGAGGTAAACCTGCTCACTGTGTGATACACAACTGTTGAGTCTTGAAACCTGGGATTTCTCTGTGGCATTTATGAGCATCCCATTACTGCATTATCCAAGCAACCCGTAACCTTAAATGTATTTATTGCAGGTTCCCCTATGAGATGGTGAAGCACTGTTTTCCCTGTGGCACTAACTGTAGTACTATCATACAGGAAGTCTAGGCTGGAGCAAGAAGGTGAGACTAAATGCTTCTGAATACCAGGCTAATCAATTAACTAGCTTTCTCACTGCAGTGTAGCAGCAAAGGAGCTGAGAAAAGGATGCTGACTTCTTCGAGAATTGCTTGTGTACACCTCTTCTTTCGTCTGTACACACTCCTATATATTAGGAACTGCAAAATTGGCTAGAAACCCATGCATTTTTCTTCCACATGAGGAATAAAGTGCAAAACATGGTTGAATTCTTCCTCAGAAGTAAAACCCTCACACTCAACATTTCTTTAGGTGAGAGCCTGTGCTTCACTAACACATAATTTGGTTGCTTGTAAAGAACAAAACCTACCAGGCCTTCATATGTCACAGATAATAGGCCATTTTCTTCTTCCATCTGGGAACAGACTGAGGAGGCAGTAGGGAAAATGATTGCAACTTGAGGCAACAATGAGCAAAGAAATGTTGTCTTAGTTCTGTAAATCTGCAAGGCAACAACAAATGCTGGAAAATTTTCCCATTAGGGTTTCTTGGCCCTGAGTCAGTAAGCTGCTTCATTGCTATGTCAATAGCACATATACATACATAAACACATGTCCAAGTGCTTTTCCCACTGCAAGTAGATTTAAGCAGTTGCAGATATGTCATTTTTTTTTTAGATGACCAAAAAAGTCCTCTGTGAAGAAATGTTAATCTTATCCATACACTTCACTCAAAAAACATTTACAGTTTTAATGTTACTGTATCTCACCACTGATGTCACGTTAGGCAGTTCTGTCTGTATGGTTTTGCTCTAGCTGTTTTCTTTAGTCATTCTGGTTTTAAAACATAAAGCCATAAAAAAGTTATCTTTTTAGTATTCTTTCTTTCTATTCCCTGACTATATCATGCAATATAGTTCCCGTGTGAACCTCATGATGTTCAACAAGGTCAAGTGCGAGGTCTTGCCCATGGGTCCAAACTATCCCAAGAAGAAATACAGGCTGGGCAGAGAATGGATTGAGAGCAGCCTTGAGGAGAAGGACATGGGGTTGTTGGTTGATGAAAAAATAAACATGAGTCAGATTCAGTGTGCACTCGCAGCCCAGAAAGCCGACTGTAAGCTGGGCTGCTGCATCAAAAGAAACATGGCCACCAGGTCAAGAGAGGTGACTGTCCCCCTCTATTCTGCTCTTGTGAGACCCCACCTGCAGTACTGTGCTCAGCTCTGGGGCTCCCAGCACAAGAAGGACGTGGACCTGTTGCAGCAAGTCCAGAGGAGGGCCATGAAGGTGATGGGAGGGACTGGGGCATCTCTGCTATGGAGATAGACTGAGAGGCCTGGGCTTGTTCAGCCTGGAGAAGAGAAGGCTCCGGGAGAACTTAGAGCAGCTTTCAGTGCTTAAAGGGTCCTACAAGGCATCTGGAGAGGGACTTTTCACAAGGGCATGTAATGACAGGACAAGGGGGGCTTTAAAGTGAAAGAGGGTAGATTTCAGTTAGATATATGGAAGGAATTGTTTACTGTGAGGGTGGTGAGGCACTGGCACAGGTTGCCCAGAGAAGTTGTGGCTGCCCCATTCCTGGCACTGAACAAGGCCAGGCTGGATGGGGCTTTGAGCAACCTGGCCTAGTAGGAGATGTCCCTGCTGTACCTACATGATCTTTAAGGTCCCCTCCAACCCAAACATTTCTGTGATCCTATGATTCTATGATCATTACAATCTTAATGATGTTATAGGCTTACTTCTTAATAAAGACATTTGCATTTTTGAAAGAAAAACTGTGGGGTGCCTCTGGATCAAGCTACTGGCAGTAGAAATGTGTGGCTGAAAAATTCTCCATTCTTCTTAAACATGCAGCAGAATGGAAATTTTTGGAAGTAGTAGAGGAAATAGCGACACACAATTCTTTTACAAAATCCACTTTAAAAAATGACTGCATGAAATGTTAGAATTATTTTTATCAGACTATGTGTGTCTTATTTCGATGCTCTTCCATAGGATCAACTTTCCACTAAGGCGTGTTAATGAAACAGATACTGGATAGGAAGCAAGTGACTTGGCTCTTACAGGAAAAAAACACCACCTAAATGTGGGAAAAAGTTCACAAATACTTCCAGAGACTGGCATTTAAAAAACTTAATCTTTAAATCTTAAGAGTACAGTTACACAAAAGTTTTTGCCTTCAGTTTGGTGCAAGCTAGGGAAGGAAGTTTATGGATCTATTTTTCTCTTGCCTGTCTCTTTTCCTGAGCATACTCTCAGCATATTGCCCACCAAACTGCTGACTACCATTCCCTTATTAAGTCATGCAGTGCAGAGAAACTTGTTCCTAAGAAAGCCAATGAAGCAACCTAATCAGCAGCTGAGAACCCCTTCCACTAAGGAGCAGGAGGAAACAGAGGAGAAAAACCTCGTACTTCCTCTTTTTACCTCTACCGGTATGAACTAATTTAATACGGATGAGCAGCCACAAAGGCAAATAAATAAGTGCCTGTTGCTTTGGTTAAGTGACGTGGTAGGTTATGGATATACTAAAAGTGAATCCCAGAATCTTCATTTTCACAGCTTCTAAAGTGAAAAATCCTAGATCACAGAGTTTCTACTGTATTGACAGGCTGTAAAGAACTCCCTCTGGGTCTTAATCGATAGTGTATATAGAGAAACATAAAACGTCTGTGTGTGAGAGGGTGATGGAAAAGGAAACCAAATGGAAAGAACATGTGTTTACCAGGTCAGATCAGAAATGTGCTGTGGGCAAGAAAGTCACAAAATAAAGAAACTGAAGGGGCAAATTTGTGTCCCCCTGGAATATCTCATTAGCTATACCTATTACAGTTAAAAGCTATTTACCCTAATGTATGTAGGGGGAAACACCCTTATCTTTCAGCTAATAGTCCCCTTCTGCATAATCCTGTTTTCCAAACTGAAAAACTTGACAGCATGAGAGGAAAAAATAGTTGAGAATGAATCAGTTTTGTTTCCAAAAGTAGAATATACTAATGAGATAGACTTAAGGTCACTGACGACAAAGGTCACTTGAGAGGGATGCACAAGCAAATAGTTTAATTCATGCTTTTTAGCAGATAATCTTTGTGTGGGTGCATGTCTCAACATGTATATGCATGCAACACAGAGATGTACCTCAGTGACAGAGGATTTTTTCCCAAGGGATTACCTTGGTTTTGGCAGGTATTTCCTCGTGAACTTTCAGCAGGAGACAGAAAAAGCCTCTAGACAAGGAGATGGAGACACTTCACAAGATCATGGCTAGAGAAAGGCTGCCTAATTACAGATTCAGCATGACCTGGCTGAATCCTGTGCAGACAACCGATGACAACAAAATATCACAGCACAGAAAGAGGAACCCTACAAAAAGATCATGGTTCTGTTGTACACCTTCTAGCAGGACACTCAGCAATACCTTCTGCTGATAGACCAGTGGATGTTCCCTCAGTGTGCATAAAGGGTAATGCGGTGAACTGTAAAAAATTATACTTGCACTTTCTGTATGTCTCTTTTCCTCAGCTTCCCAGCCCCTCCTAATAGTTTACTGCCCACTGGGAATTTTCCAAGTTCTTCTGTGAGACCCATCTGACCATCTACCCAGGTTTCTTGCTTGGAGACACCAATGGTCAGCCCAGTACTCTTGACCTATATATAGATTTCTCACATAGATTCACCGTCCTAAGCCTTGTAACCTGGAGTGAAATGCCATAATGCAAGCCTCTCCAGTTCTTGTTTCAAGATCCTGCTCATTTCAGATGAAGTGAAACGGATTTTTCAAGCCTTTATACTTCCCCAAAACAACCTGGGATCCAAAAGCCTGTTTGGAACTGGGACTAGGATATGTGTGTATGTAGTAGTGAAACTGCATTTCGAAAAAACCTGACCCCAAGGGTTAAGTTGTATTCAATGTAATTAACTGAAGTTGGCTTTTGGAATGTCAATGGATAATGTGCCAGGAAAGTCTTTGCACTGAGAGTGTCATTAATAGATTATATACATAAGAGACATGATTTTTAAGCTTCAGGTCAAAAAGCCACCTTTTCATTTTTCTTGGAACTTTCCAGCTATTTTATCCATAGTGCAAATGATAACACTTTATTTCATAACATATTCTAAAGGCATTCCTAATACTGACAAATATGAACTACATTTATGTATACTTCACAGCTATAGTTTCATTGTATGAGATATCATGACCCTAAATCTGTAGAGAAAAAGTATGTTTATAAATTTTTCTTGTGAAATCTCTCTACAACAGCAGATGTTGTACTCAATGAAAAGTGAACCTCTAAAGTTTCAGGTTAGATAAACAATGCCCAAGCTTTTATTTTATTATTATTTTTATATATTATATTTTTTTAGATGAAAAAATTGCTTCAAAATCCTCCAATATAAAATCCTTCATAAGATTATTTGTGCTTCCTGCCTTTGGACATAATAATGAGCCAATTCATTCTCTTCAACAAAAGCAAAATCACTCATGCAAATCATATTATTTCATAACTTCCACTTCTATGAAAATCTAAGGCCAAATTCTTGGCCCTACTCTAGTTGACCTCTTTCAAAGCAACCTAGGAAAAATATAGATAAACCTATAGATAAATCTAGTAAAAATTTAGATGAAGCTGGGAGAAAACAAAGATGGAACTGGACACAATGACTAGATTGATGGCATAGGACAGCCGTGATATGCTATATGCAAGCACACAGTATGTGCTTTATATGGGACCAATATACAGCCATACATCTGGAGGGAAAAGAAAGCAGATTAAATAATCTTATATTCATTCTAATTGTTATGAAATCTTATCTGAAGATCTGGCAATTTAAATATTCTGTAATTAAAATAAACTATGAGCTAACATGTCAAATAGTAACGGGTTCCAAACAAAATTCCATACAAAGACTCGCACGTGAAATAAACTTGAACCAGCTGTCTTGCATTGCTGGTAATGTCTTAATTTTAAATCCAAATTTACCTCTGCCACACATATACCTGCTATTAAATCACATGCTTTTGCAAATTGTTTAACCAGATATACTTTATGTAAATGAGGTGACAGAACATAATACAGATGAGGAAAAAAAATTAATCTCAGAGCATTTCAAGCTTCCTCCTCTGTGCTCTGTCTTGTGGCTTTATATCTTTATTTGTTAAGTTGAGACATATGATTTGATACACAGCCTGGTGCCATAATTCCCACATCACAAGGTCCCCACACAACTTGCTGTGACCTCCTAATCCTACCTAAAAGTCAGCCAGGCCTTGAAAGCACGTAACTACTGCAGATCTTTTGGAATTGCCTTGGCAGTCACACAAGACAGCTTGCATAATGCTTTTCTTTACCATGACCAGCTGCATACAGTGAGATTAGCTTCAAGTTTTCATAATCGTCATGTTCACATAAACAAGGGAAAATTCCAAACCATTACTTTTTGTGTCATGTATATATTCCCCTGCAGTAAAAGCACACTTTTATCTTGACATAACTCAAGCCTATAAAGTATTCTTTTTCATAAGCTCAAGAAAGCCATACATTTTGTTCACAGCATATTATTCAACAACCACAAAATATACAATTTCTGGATGTCTTAAAAAATAGAAAGTTAATAGTAGCAAACTTTAGATTGAAAAGCTATCTGTGTAATCATTTACTGGCTCACCAAAATGTTCAGGGTCCTTGGGTTAGTCTTGAGCCTTTAAAGTTTGGCAGGATAGAACCTCCAGAAGATTTACTGCAGTTTAATTATTGACCTGACATAATACTCAGGCTATGTAGCACATGCTGATGGCTTGTTTGGTTTAATTAATTACTGAATAAGCATTTTATTTTTGTACCTTTGAAGATTTCCTGTAGTTAATGTGCCTCGGTTAATTCTCATAGCATTGGACAGAAGTCTGTATGTGTTGCTCAGTGAATTTATTATAGGCAAAACCTGCAAAAAGGGGAAAACACATTAATAGTAATAGCTCCTAGGAGTGACACGTTTTAGCTGTAATACAAGCTCTGTTCATACTAGATTTAGAATTCGTTTGCAAAACTAAACTTATTCATTCCTATTTGCTTCACTAAATCACCCTTCAGAACCAAGTTTATCCATGTCTAACTACTTTGCTTAAAACTTAGTAAGATGCCACAGTTAAAATGATCAAAACATTAGAGAGCATACATTAATATTTCAAGATCCAGACTTCCTTGTGTTTTGCTCATTACTAAAGTACCAAGCAACGTGTACCTGATTTTTCAGTGTCTTAATACACTGAAAATTTATGTTCTTATAAGCTGAGAAAACTTATGGCAGATATACTTCTACATGAGAAAAAATTAAATTAGCTGTATTGTGAAATAACTGTACAGAAATGATAAGCTATATTTTATTCAGCTGTCAAAATCAAATGGAAGTGCTTTCCTTTTGTATTCCTTGTGGGAAAGCTCTACCAAATTTAACAGATGTGTGTATTTTCAAGTTAAGAGTTATCTTACTGATCGGCAAACAAAATTTTTGGGTCTCCAGCCTCAGATTCTAATGGATGGTTCAAATAGCTACATGTCCATCATTAAATTCTGTCACTTGTAAGGATATTTTCTGAGACCATCTGTAATATTTTAATAGAATTTTCAGGATTGGAGATCCTTGTCCTGGTTTTCATAATGTTCATTACTTTATTCGTTCTTTTCTAAAATGAGATAATATTGAAATCATGCATAAATTAGCACAAATGAGTCCATTTTGTCTTCAGGTAACTGAAAGGTAACTACCAGTATCTACTATATTAATCTAAATTCCTTGCTGATCTTCCTTTGACAAGAAGCGATTCAGATCTACTTTCTCCTTTTTTGACCAGAGCTACTATTAAGATGCAAAATCTCATAGGTGATTCCAGTCAGAAGAAACTTCCACTGACAGAAAAGAGCTGTTTCACATATTTTCACGAACACAGGAAATATTCTGTTGACATGGGCTGTAGCTTCACATTCCCTTAGCCCTGACTAGTCACAAGCTTCTGACAAAGGAGATACCACCTTCTTCTCCCACCTGGCTGTGCTTGTTTCCAATGTGTGCTGTCTCCAGTCAGTGCTGTCACAAGAAAGGAGCAGAAACTGGGGACATCACCCCAGCAGTCAGCACATACATCATGAAACCCTTGCCTTGGACATGGGGCACTAAAGCCACCAGACAGGACTGTCCTTCCTAAACCAGCCTGTCAGTCAAAAAAGCCTCTTTCTGGGCTTTAATTTCCTCTGTTACGATGTCTCTGTCAGTCTGTCTGCTTCCCTTCTTCAGGAGCAATCTCCATCTGGTGCACCACCCTTCTGGGAAGGGTCAGCTAAAGCCTGGCTGTCTCATGCTTACGCACTCTTGAATAGCTCTGGGGCTTGACTTTGGTTTTGGACCAAGCATGCTTTACTGTTTCTTACAGCTGTTTTACAAGGGAAGTGGCAGGGAAGTCTATCTGTCTTCAGGATAACAAATGCAGTTAGATTCTTCATTTGAGAACTTATGAAAGATCAAACCTGGCCTTATTAGGAAAACTCTGGTGACTTGCACAGACACCAGTAATGGGAATGATGAACACATATGGGAAGCATTATTTCATGAACAGCTGGGTACCTGCGACAAAAAAAAAGAAATACCAGGAAAAATTGGGGCATTTATGGCTTTCAGGGATTGGAATGGCAGGAAAAGAAAAGAATCCTCCCTTCCCCTTCATAAACCCAAAATGGAGATAGTGTAAGTCAAGGAACCTGAAACACATACACCCCTAGTGTGCTGGTACAAAATGAAATGTAATCTTTTGCTTATCCAACGCAGAACAGGTCAATATAGTGGCACATACAGTACATGGCAGTGTACTCATTGTGTCAGTTAATCAGAAAGGACTGTGAATTTTAAATCACCGTCTTTTAGGTAGTCAAGACTGTGAAGGTCTGAATAAGTTTAAATAAAAAGATGCCAGTATTTGTGAACTTAACCAATCACCTCACAGTTATTATTATGCTGTAAATAAGTACTTGCAATATTATGGTCCTCTGAGTCTTACCTGTTTCTTACACAAGAAAGAAATACTGTCTTTATTTTCCCGCTCTTCCTCAGTTCAGTCTTTTTTTTTCCTGTAATAATTGAACCAATAGAAAGTTACAACAGTTTCTAAGCAATAAATTCAATGATACTTTTAAAGAAAAAAGAAAAACGAAAAAAAAAACTCAACAAAACAACAAATCACTTGCATTCATCTATACATTATTTCTAGGAATATATCCCAGCACAAGAAGAAAGACATTTCAGAGAATAATGTTTGAGCTGTCCCATAAGCCTCACTGGGACCATTGCCTCTAATTTCAGCACAGAAGGGTTACAGCAAAGTACATTGCTACTGCTATTTTCTTCATTTATCAACAAATCCTTCTTTTATTCTTTTGTTGCGAAGGTTATATTGATAGTGTACAATATCTAGAGAGGGCAGTAGCTTTCTAAAGCTGCTTCTGCAGATGCAAAGCAGAAATCCAGCAAGACGTATTTAGATTCTGGCCAGTAAGTTCAGTTAAGCCTGCTTCCTAATAAATCAAAAACCAAACCAATGTGCTGTTAGGTTTTCAAGCCGGTAGTGGTTTTAAAAGCCAGTAGGTCTTCTGGGACTTCACCTTGAAAATTTAAGCCCAGAATCTAGATTGAACACTCTTAATGTACAAAAAAAAATACACAGACATGAAATAATTAGAGACATGAAAAATGTTATTATTATATTACCTAATATGTGGGGTTTGCTCTCTTCCTTTGGTCTCTCCAGCTTTTAATAATGTATTTTTTGTTGATTGGTTTCCAATTTTTTAGCAGTGCTGTAATAGCTAGGATAATCAGACTGAAGCGTTTCTTTGTCATTCTCACAAGCTACTGTTGAACCTTTTTGCTTATCATTAACATCACATAAAGTTATGGGCAACTAATGAAAACTTGCCTTTCTCTCTGGATACCCTCACCACTCTTGGGCATGTATATTGCTTGGGCCAAGAGCCCAGGAATTGAAAAAAAGCACTCTCATAGTCAATCACACTCAACACAACTTATCTGTCCCGATGGCCACATAAACCCTCCTTTGACCACATGATAGAAGCCAGCAATGCCCTGCTGACATTCTGAGTGCAATAACTCCTAGGTGAACAGTGCTAGGGATGGGTGAGTGCACCAAGGCCCCTTCCCACGGGAGCTGGCTGAATGCACAGTAGTGTTACAGTAATTTCCCTCCCCCAGCAAAATCTGTGATGAATAGAAAGGCCAAGAAGCCACAGCTGACATTTTTTCCACTTACTGTATTAGCTAGACCAAGGCTCAAGCACATGATGCAACGGAAGATTAGCTATCAGCTACAGCACGAGAGGATGTGAAGGAGGGATAGGTATGCAAACACTAGAAGATAATGAATCATATTATTCCCTCCATTTTGAAGTAAATAAGTGAAGTCTTACTGGTTTATTACAGTTACTTGTTGTAGTTACATGGAAGGGTAGGCTGTGATACACAGGCCAGATTTTTAGCCTAAGTAACGAGTGCAAATCCCACTGAAAGGGTGACTGCATGTAAGTACCAAAGGATGAATTTTGGCCCTTAAATTGCTATAAAAAGTAGTATTTTTCTCCTATTATTGTTGTTGTTATGGGAAACAAATTGGGCAAAGAGCTTTCGGAAGGAAAGTATTTTCTAATGGCCAAGAATGTAAGAGTGAAGAAAATAAAAGAAACAAATTATTGAGATGAAAATAAGATAATGAAGAAAACAGTTGTTAGAACAGCAAATTAAACAGAGGGGAGATGCTTAAAAACCAATCCTCACATTATCCCTGTTCACAGTCAACAAGCTGACTGCATGTGAGCTATCACCCCTTTTTAGGATGCTTCCTTTCATTGTGAGAGATCCATGACTTTTTAAATCTTTTTTTTTCTTGCTCACCACTGCATTTAAGATGCTAGTTTCAAGTACATGTGATAAGACAAAATCAAGAATCATCTAATACAGCCAGCTAGAGTTAAACATTAGCTTTAGAAGCCTCTATCTACACATATAAAAGAGTAAAAAAATTGGATGATGAATCAGAGTGATGATGAAATAAGCCATTGGATGATATACAGAAGAATGAATCCAAGGAATCTTTCCACTTACTTTACTGAGCATTGAACTAGTCCATACAGAGCAGAAAAATACACACAGAGATGGCAGCTACCATTGTCAAAATGCCCAGATCCCTGTTTTTCACCTTCATGAGTATATGAAAATACAATGCTTTCCACTAGGTGCACAAACAAGTTCATTATGACTTTATATTTTTGGCTGGATGGCTGCACGCGGAGAGTTGTGGTCAACAGCTCAGGGTCCAAATGGAGACCAGTTAACCAGTGGTGTCCCTTAGAGGTTGGTGCTGGGACCGATCCTGTTCAACATCTTTGTTGGCAACATGGACAGTGGGATTGAGTGCGCCCTCAGCAAGTTTGCTGATGACACCAAGCTGTGTGGTTCGGTTGATACGCTGGAGGGAAGGAATG
>JANHGB010022931.1:0-19792 GCA_026283785.1 Coracopsis vasa
CAGGTCAAAACATGCACTTGATAGGGAGCTGTGGCTGCCCCATCCTTGGTAGCGTTCAAGGTCAGGTTGGACAGGGCTTTGAGCAACCTGGTCTAGTGGAAGGTGTCCCTGCCCATGGCAGGCAGGTTGGAACTGGAGGAGCTTTAAGGTCCCTTCCAAACAAAACCATTCTATAATTTATGTGTCAGATGCATCTGTTTAGCCTGAAATGTGGCCACCTGACAGCTGTGCTTGGTGGGTGATGTTGGGAAGAGGGAAAGAGACCCTGGGCTGCAATACAGCTGGTACTGGCTTTATATTGAAGGCATATGTAGAAAGAAGCCCTGCTGCAGCTGCATCCAAACTCTGTAGCATCCCTCTCACACTTTGGCCAGATGTGCATTCTTCATGCAATATTAAATACAAACCAGGAGCATACAGAATTAGCTTTTAATACAAACTTATCATTTGCTTCTCAGCGCATACTGAATGAACCCAGTCCATTTCTATTCCTGGGCAGACAGACTTTTTTTTTTTTTTTTGATACTGGCAAGCAGGCAATGAGTTGTGGCATTTGTAATTTCTGCTTTCTTTGGGATGGTATGGAATGCCAGTGCCATTTTTTTATATTCTCCCAGGAAATATGTGATTCCTCTAGCTCATCAGAGCACCTGGGGCTTGGTGATAGGCTATAACTGTCATTTCCTATGATGTGTTTGCATCACTGCAGAAACTCACTGGGGAATATGATGCTCTCAAAAAGAGTCATGAGGAAGTGAAAAAAACCCTTGACGCATCAAAAGCCAGGAACAAAGTACTGTGCAGTGAAGTGAAAACCCTGAAGGGACAGATCGTAATCCTGTTGGAGAAAGGAAAACATGACAATGAGCTCATAGACGCCTTACTGGTATGGTCTGACTATTACTGTTGGTCCCAGCCCCTGCATATCAGCCCTCTTTCTATAAGTGATGAAACATGATGTCATTTAATGACACAATGACACAGACAACCTTAGGGTGTACAGGAGCCTGATGAATCAAACTATGACAGCCAGAGGTTTCCTAGGCAGCTAAAGCACTTCTGTGATTTGGATCAGATCATGTAAAGGCTGTAAGACAGTACCAGGCATGACACAGTTGCAGTGAAGTGGCTCTAAACTGCAAGTACTGGAAGAAATATTTTGCAGAAGGAGGATTGAAATAGGGTTATCTAGTATGTAGAGGAAAGGCTTCGTTCTTGGCCTATGAAGCTGGACAGTATTCTCTGTTCTGCTTTCAGCTTCATTGGTAGGTTTGGTTTTTTTTCTTAGAATGCCTGCAGTTTTGCACTTTCATTTGTTATTTTACACAACCCAAAACACACAAGCTAAACCATGAGTATTAATCCATATGCACATTCGCTTGCAGTAGCTAGAGATGAGATTTGACCTCTTCAAAACCAAGAGTATTAGCAGAGACTCAAGATGCAGTTATGCTGAAATAAATAGCTGCTGTCATAACTGCAGGATGCTTTTGTCCTGCCATGAGTTCTAAATAGTCTTCCCCAATTTCAATAATTTAAAAAAAAAAAAAAAAAAACGAGGATATGCTGCTTTTTAGTTAGGTTAACTCTGTGTTTCTTGATCCAGCTCCTCACAAGTTTCAAATCGCATTTCCTTGCTTCTTTAGGTTTTAGCTAAGACATGCTTATGACTGTGCTGGCATTCACCTTTCTGCACACCAGGCAACCATGGGGAGTGTGGTTACTGACCAGGACACTAGGCAGATTACAGAGGAGTCAAATAATAGTTGTCACTTTTGCCAAGTCTTAGTGTCTCACTAAAATAATTACAGAAAGACATGAGTTTACCTGGGAAGGAATGGTTAAACTGTTTTATGCCTTACATCAAAGAAGCACCTTGCTTGCAGTTTGTTGGCCTGACAGAACCAACTGTCTGACAGGTATTAGATTTGTCAGTTTGAGAAAAACTCCAAAAGCCACTGATAAAACAGCCTAGTGTTATAGCTGTCATCTCATACTACCCTTATCTTTTAATGTTGCTCACACAATCTGATCAGGTTCTAATTTCATGAAAAGCACATTGAAATCTTTACTTTTATCCACTTTATGAAAAAGTCACCTTCATTGTCAAAGGCCAGCCTTTCTTGCTGTGTTTTCTGCTACACTGAGTAGCAAAGCTGCTAGCAAACTGAATCTCCCAGTTGCTTAGGTCTTTTCTACTTTCACTGTCCAGTCGCTAAAGTCTTGATACGACCAGCAGGAGCCAGTGGGGATGGACTGTCCTTACCTAGTCGCATGTGTCTGGGCATTGCAGGTAGATATGCTGTGCAGTTCTTTCAATGGATAAATGCTGATGCAGTGATCTCTTGCTTAAAACATAACAGACTCTTGGAGCAGCACTACTGATATCAGTGTGCTTACACCAGGGAATGGGTTTGGCAGAGCAGAGTCTTTCTTGCACTAGCATTCATAAACAGGTATCTGACTTGGAGGGTGTAAAACACCGAGGGAGTCTTAATAATCATTGTGTATAAAAGTGAAGATCTCACTCATTGTTTTTATTTTATCAGACCCAACAGAAGCAAATGCAGGAGATCTTAAAGCACCTGAGCCATCAAGATGAGGAGAACAAGGAGTCCAAGCACATGCTAGGGCAGAACTTGAACAGTGAGGTTCAGAAACAAAACTGCCTTATAGAGCAGCTCAAACAGGTGGTGGCTGAACGAGAAGCAATGGTTAAAGAGCTGGAAGAGGAGATTGGGCAACTCACACTTCAGGTAGACAGAAACTGGTGAAGCATGCTTTGTAATAATTTTAGATCTGCTCTCTCACTTCCTTCTCCCTTGTTATCTGAGTTGGCTGCTAGCTTGAGACATTAATATGTGTCCTACTGACAGACTGTCCTCTTGGAATAAGACAGGCATTTTCTCTTGTAACTCCTAAATTTTTTTCCTGTACATAACTTTTCTTCAAGCTGTTTAAGCAGCAAAAACCAGAAATATCGACCACATCCACCTGTGGCTCCATGTCAAGAATGTCACTCAACTGACAGCAAAGGTTGGGCTGCAATGGGGACTTATCAGTATCCTTGACTGCTGAAGGAAGCGAGCAAACAAACATAAGCGAGGCTGACATCAGCAGGCTGCCATGGTACCTGCCATGGTACCCATCTATATCCCTTTATGGTGTGGTGGGACCCCTAGTAAGTTATTCTCATCTCCCACTGTAAAACACTTCAAAAATTTCCTTTCCTTCAGATCTCTAAGCTGTGAATATGAGTCTGATGAGCCTCAAGCATATGGAAATTTCATTGTACAGATGAAAGAACTGGGGAGGTTGGCCCCTTACAAACTAGTGTGTTAAAAATGTTTTAAACTTTTATGGTTTAGTGTTGCAAACTGACAGAGGCAAGATGGCACTATTGCCAGAGCACAGGCACAGGAGTTGAGAGGAAGTCCACTAACCTTCCAAAGGCTTCTCATGTTATCTTATATCTTACAGTCAGGTTTTGTTAAGAGTATTTAGACAGCCAATTCCTGTTGATATAAAACCCTCATAGGGTTATGGTGAGACTGTGGATCTGTCAAATACCTCAGTAATGGGGGCTAGAGCCTTGAACCCAAGGTCAAACCTGGGTTAGGGACACAAACCAACTGTGCTGGCAGTTGTAGTGGTGGTGCAGCACTACAGAGTTCTCTAGTGAGACTGTGTGCACCCTATGATTTTATATGCAACTTGCTTTGTTTTCATCCTGCAATGGATAGAAGCTAAAGGAAACTTTCTGAGGAGGTCCTGTAGATCAAAAGTTCTGGCATGCTTGTAGCAATAATTATAAGCTGCTGATGAGGCATTAAGACAGCTATTTCTCTTTGAACTGTGTAATCAGTTTTATAACCTGCTCCAACATTAACAGTTGAAATCTGCCTATGAAGGGGACAGTTCGGGAGCTGCTGAACCACCACCTTCTGAGTACTCAGAAGATCCAGGTTCTACTCTGCTTAAGCCTGTGGCATCAGGCAGCAATCAGGTTGGAAGGGCTGGATCTGCTCGGTAAGAAGACCCTAATGTCAATGTTTACAATTGCTGTGAGTTATTCAGAAGCATGGTTTCCCCAAACAACTGTATGAAACCACAAGTGCTATGTGCCAGCAGTGATGGCAGCCTCTTTGCAGTATATGGGAATCTCTAATCACATTATCTATTGGATTTTCATCCTGGAACAGAGAAAGATCTACAGACTTGCAGACATTACTACATTTGGCATGATGGTAGTGCAGCTAATTCTCCTTCTGCAGCTCAGATAATGTTCATGTGGTTAGCTTAAGGGCCTGTGATTCTTCTCTCTTATGAGAAACAGGGTTTCTAATGAGCAGACTTCTGAAAGCAGGGTGGCAAATTAATGCAAAATGCCATTTTAGGTAAGCACTAAATCACTGGCTCATTATTTAAATCAATAAATACACTTGGAATACGATTTGCTTGCGGAAATGTTGAAAACACATCACATTGTTTGTTCTTAACAAACACCCTTTTTAAAGCCTCACTGAAGACCATATAAATTACACTAATCTTAATACAGCAATATATCTGATTTTTGTTTACACTGATTTGGCTCTGTGTCACTCTGTCTGTGTAAAGGGACCATAATACCAAAGCAAGTTGTATCCTTTCCTTTTAAAATGCTGGTTTTGATGCTAAAGAGTTCATGGTCTAATTAACGATGAGAATTTAAGACTAGTCTTCTGAGGAAGGCGGAAATTTTTCATCAAGTTAAAGTTGCTACTGATTTGTTCTATGTAATTTTAACTTGCCTACCACATTACTTTAGACACTGAATGTGGTTTTAAAAATGACAGATGTATCCCTGTCAATCAGCATTAAAGTAGAGCATTACTATGAAATTTAAGAAAAGTTCTTCTCACTGTTTTTGAATTACAGTTAAAACATCCTTTATTTGAAAGTTTCCGCATCTCCATTGTTATACCTTTCTGACTGACTTTATTCTCCCACTTCTAACTCTGCAGAAGTTGTGCTCTCAAGGAGCAAATCATAGAATCATGGGATGGCTTTGGTTGGAAGGAACATTGAAGCTCATCCAGTTCCAACCCTGCTGCCACAGGCAGGGACACCTTCCACTAGACCACGTTGCTCAAAGCCCCACCCAACCTGGCCTTGAACACTGCCAGGGACGAGGCAGCCACAGTTTCTCTGGGCAACTTATGCCAGTGTCTTACCACTCTCATAGTCAAGAACTTCTACCTAAGATCTCATCTAAATCTCCCCTCTGTCAGTTTAAGTCTGTTTCCCCTTGTCCTGTTCCTACCTTGTCAAAAGCCCCTCCCCAGCTTTCTTGTCAGCCTCTGTAGGCACTAGAAGCTGCTTTAAGGTGTCTCCGGAGCCTTCTCTTCTCAGGCTGAACAAGCCCAGCTCTCTCAGCCTCTCTGCATATGAGAGGTGCTCCAGCACTCTCTTTGTGGCCTCCTGTGGACTTGATTTAGATAAAAAACTATATTTTATCCACTTTTTTGCTTCATATATCTGCTGAGATTAAGCAGGAAGGCAAGCAGGAAAATTAGGTTGGGTAATGGCTTTGAAGAAGCCACTAAGTGCAATGCATAAATTATTGCTTGTATATGTGGCTACCATAGCTGTGTCATGAAAATAGCTGACATGTAAGGTGGGCAATGAATGAGTCTGGAAATTGCAAGAGCTGTTAATAGTTTGGTCAGCAGGCCTCACACATTCCATTAATTTTAATATGCTGATGAACTCTCTATTCCATTTTACTTTAGTGAATCATCTTTTCCTATCAGGAAAGATGAAATAAAAAATGCTATAAATAGGAACTAAAGCTCCTTGGAGATGCCAAAGTAAAAATCTACATTTTCAGACTGGGCCACTTCTGTCATTACCAACCTTAACTTGATTTTAGGATTAACCACTCCTGACTGAGGAGGCTCTGGAAATCTTTTCCCTATAAGGCGACAATAAATACAGACATTGGAAAATGACTGGAGGTTCTTGGAAGACTGCCTTCTGCAGAGTTTAGGGACTAATACAGCTTTCTTCCTCTCAGCTCAGTGTCCAAGATGGGCCATACACTTGTAGAGTCAGCAGCTACTAAGCCTTTCCATCTCAGTAATAACATCACACCTGGAAGGTATGTATATAAACTTCATAATAAACAAGGGGAGGTTTCCTGCCGCACTCCACAAGCTGCTGGTCTTATCCTTGTGTGCCTTGTTTCTGTAACAGCTTCTTTCACCATCCTTTCTACTGGATACTGCCAAAGACCTCTGACACAGGCTCTAGCATCTTCTTGCTATCTTAATTTTTTTAATTAACTGCTAGCTTTATGCTCCATAAATCCCATGTTTCCCTTTTCACCTCAAACCACCAAGATTTCTCATGCTTTTTGCTCTCAAGGAGATATTCCTGAATACTACTCCTATGTGGAAAGGTCAGAGAAGTAATGAAGTACATAATAATGGGATACATGGGAGAACTGCCTCTTCCTTTCATCACATATCAGGCCTAAGAACGGCCATTGTACTAATGCTACCTGAAGCCTTTCAGTGGGAGAAAATCAATAGCACACCATTTAACAGCTTAGCTAGCACTTTAGAGAATCCACATATGGGCTTCTTTTACTTTGGCAGTAGCAATGGGAGGAGAGTCAGTGATAGTGAATTGTTAGGAGGTGGAAGTGTGTTTTCAGGGGTAATGGGAAGGGAAAGCACCCTTGTGAAGGAAAAGACCTTTCTAGTGAAACTCATGGTAGCTTTTCAAATATTTCTGTTCCATTTATTGCAGTATAGAGATTGGTGCTGGGGGGAGGTAGTGAGCCTGGCTCTACATTCTGGCTTAGTCTTCAGACAAGTGTATTTTGATATGTTTTTCAAATCCTGTCTTTGTTTCATTTCTTTCATTTTTGAAATGGGAAACAGACTCTCTATGCTTCTGTTGCTTTTAGGCTTGCTGGCACTAACAGCCTGGATTTGAAAGTGCTGCAGACACAGATCACAGAGCACAAGGCTCTATGCCAGGCTGCTGAAGTGGAAAGAGACAGGCTCCTGGAACTGGTCACTGTGCTGCAGAAAAGGTAGTGGCTGATTCTGCCGGTGTCCTTTGTGGGATGCTGCGATTAAGGAGTGCATGAGATGTGTGAGAACCTATAGCATGCAGTACAGTACGCCATGCGCTGCCAGTGTGATCCTTTCCTTAAACAGGGGCTTTTAAATTTGTTCTACTCAATTTCCCTGCCTAGTTGATGATTCACTTTTTTTATTATTATTCTTTTAGAACAAAGAGCCAAAAAAATGGAGTCATTTTCAAGCTTGCTGCACCTAGATGAAATTAGAATTTGTGTATTTACATATGTGTGGTGTTATTTAGGCAGCAATGTTATTCATCAGTAGTAAACACTGTAATTACAGTTGTAATCTGACTTCTGTTCCAAAAGCTTTTCACATTCTTTTAAGTTGCACTGTATCCTCTTCTAAATGAATTTATTCTGCTTTAACTGAAGCATAGCTGTGATTTTTTTTTCCTTTTCTGTTATTCAATTCAATTTAAGATTATGTTAACAGCTACCTTTGTTTTAAGGGGGCAGGAAAAGTGAAGTCCTTTCTCTTTGGACACCTTTCAGTTACTGCTTTTTGTTTGGGTTTTTTGTTTGTTTTTTTTTTTTTCAGTTAGAGAATGTGTATTGTTTGATTCCCAAATCTGTATTCCAGCTTGTAGGAAGATACACTTTTATCTGTGTGCTTTTGAATACAATAGGCACTATTTGCTTACTTTATTTTACAATAGTTATAATTTCTCACTTGTCCAGCTTTTGTCCTGTACAATTAATCGCAGTCAGAAAAATGTATCTTTTTTTATAACTGTGATAAAGGTGCTTTTAAGAGCTAAATCCTGGAAATACACACTGGGAGAATCTTACTTTTCTTTGTAAGCACAGTAATTTTAATAGAGCTATGCAATTAGATAAGGATGGAGGTGTGAGTGATAGCTAAAATGAGGCCATCACGAATATGGGGTAATGAAGAACACGGAGCCAATGAAATGCACAGTTGCTTGTAAAATGTACCATAGACTGATGATTCAGCAGCTCCACAGTTATTACACATATATCAAGAACTCCTGCAGGTAAAGTAAATTTTGTGAGATTGTGTGCAATAACTCTCGGAAAACCTCAGGATAATATAGCATCCAGTCATATTTCAACATGTGTATATGTAAAAAAAAATCAGGCATTCTTCCACTTTGCTGTTGGAGTGTGGGTCAGCAAAGCTCAAGTAACATATAATGCTTAAGACAAGATAAGAGTGCTGGGAATGGTTACATGAGTGGGATTTTTGTACAACAGCTGCCAGGATTTAGGACTGTGTTCCACAATCACTTACTGTGGAGCAGAATATACTCTCAGAAGATACTCCGTGGTAAACGGTTTATAGGATTGGGCCCTGCTGGGGAAAGAGCGAGAGCTAGAGGAACATTTTAATTTAAGTTATTAATATATGGCAAAAGATTTCATTAAAAAAATTACTAGTCTTGTCATTTTTCCTCCACTGTTTGTCTAATGTGAATGCTAAGGGAACACCTGGTCAAATGAAAGTTGAGTGAATTCAGAACCACTGAGAGAAATACAATTTCTCATAGCATGTCACCAGCCTGGGAATTCACTGCCACAGGAGGTCGGAGTCTTGCCTGTAGCTAGGTTTTTAAGACAGTGATATAATTTTATTACAGTTGTAATAGTTTTTTAGTTATGCCAGCTAGGAGGGAAATAAGTCTAATCAGGTCTCCTGATTCAGAGAGTAATCATCTATCACCTGTGGGGTCAAGAAGGAAATTCTTTTATTCTGCACTATACAACACAGTGAGTGAATTCAGGTTTCTCTCTAGCTTTAAACTCTAAATCATTTGGTGTCAGGCACTGCCCCACACGAGATGCGTCACTGACTCCATCTGTGGGCACACATCAAATTTTTGTAGTTAATTTTCTAAGATACTGTGAAGGGTGAATAGCGAGTCAATTTGCTCTTCTGTATTATACTATGGAATGAACCATCAGTTTCTTTTCCAGTCAGTTCTTTCCAGGATAGTATCTAATGGGCAAGTTTATTAAAAGCAACATCAAGTTTCTTTTCTTACTTGCAGATAACTGACACAAAACAGCTAACTGACACTGTTTTTATAGACTTTTCTCCTTCCAAGTTTTCCCAGTGTTTTTTTAAAAATGCAGTTTATTACTCTTCTAATAAAAGATCTTTCCTCCGCAATCTGCAGCTTGCCTGCTCATCTGAGTCGTAAAATCACACAAGTAGCCAGTGTTAAGGGATTTAGGCAACCTCCATTAACAAACCCATTATTTCCAACTGTACTTATTAGTTAATTCTGTTTTGCAAATTTGGAGGATGTCATCTGGAACAATTTCATTGGGATTTCCGCCTTTGGATGCATGAAAAATTCCCTTTTTCCCCTCTGTTGGGAGCTGTGCAGCATGAAGCAGGATTCAGTATCAAGACTGACTGATCCTTAATAGTCATGACATAAATAAGCTGAACTACCCTTTTTTTTTGCCTGTCAGGGTGGAAGAAAGCAGCAATAAAATCTTGGCAGCTGAGAAGAGTCTTCAGGAAGAGCGGCGGCGATGTGTCATCTTGGAACAGCAGCTTGAAAAACTGCAAATGGATGCAGGGAGTGACACAAATGAACAGAAATCTCCCATGAGGAGCAAAACAGGTAAAGTGGAGCATTTGTCCCTCATCCTACCTTTAAGGCAAATAGCAACATTTGGACATTCATCTGTCAAATCTACACAAGTGCTTGACCTTACGATTTGGACCTACTCAGACCAGTGGAGCAATACAGGATGGAAAATCCTGACCCCCACTTAATTCAAGAAGATTTTGCCACGGGATCAGGATTTTTGCAAGACGTTGTTTCCATGGAATTACAGCCTACAGAAAAATACCTGACACTGCTCCATGTTGCAACCATGCCCGCTGCTGTGTTCCCTTTACACTTCTGCCCGAGAGATTCATCTGAAGGTTAAGAGCAGAATTAAAGGACGCATCCCAATTTAAGGCCTGTCAGTGTCTATGAAAAACTATTGCTGGTGATGAAGTAATTAGATCTGGTGTAATTTATTATCCCATGAACATGATAATCTCCTGCTATAAATATGAAAGCCTCACTAGCATAGTTAAAGGAGGGGAATTCATGGTGGATGTTAAATTTCTATTTCCCTGATCAGATCCTTTTATTGCTTAAGGACTCTGATTCTGTAAAGTGTCTAAACCAATAAAATGGCACATATTCTTAAGGAAACTTTTCCAGTTGTTTCCCTTTTTACGTGTATTTTCATAAAGTAGAAAGACTTTCAGTGCCGTTAGGTGAACAGTAGGGACAGGAATTTCAGCTTGGCAAATACTGGGATGGTGTCAGGTTGAGTTAAGGTGACTAGAGAGATCACAAGCCTCATCAAAGACCCTGTACAAGCTCTTGGACCATAGGGGGACTGCCCTGCAGCTCAGCAGATGGATGGTATGGATTTCCATCATTACTCTACCTAGTGCTACAGTGTGTACTAAGCTACCTCATCAGCTTCTTAGAGCTGCTCTGTACTGAGAGTGCTAACCTGTATAAGCAGTCACCTCCTTTTCCACCCACACTGGGGTCTTGTTTCTCCTTAAGCATGGGTCAGACTGAGGTAAGAGACACTGTTGTAACTGCATTGCGTCAAACCTACCCCTCTCTGTAAAATATGGATCTGTTCCTTGGAGTAGAACTGTTGTGTCCTTAGGAAGGGCTTCAGCCAACATTGACTCATCCCCATGTGTTTTTCTGTGAGCACTGATTTTTAGAGCTGTCTTACATATATTAACTGAGAGCCTGACAGGAGAAAATGTAGTGCAGAGAAACTTAGATCCTAATAGAAACCTAGAGTTTAGAAACAAAGTGCTACACCCTTTAGCCTTTAGGATATAGGACATTCATCTTGATAAAAGAGCAGTGCTGACACTCACAGAAGTGTTATCATGGGATGCCCTTTGTGATTCCCAGGAGGGTTTGGAAGTGAGAGGCTTTGGAGCCCTCATAGGGTTCTGCAGATGCCCAGAGGAAGAAATCAGGGGGTCTGTAGGGACAGGTAGTAGCCAGATGAGAGCTGTGGGAATACGGTTCTCAATGGTACACTTTTTACTGACTCTGTGTCTTAAACAGTATGGGAGCATTTTGGTGCTGCCTTCTAGAGGAGACTTTAATTGAATTTTTGAGTGTTCAGACTTTGACACAACCTGGCAGTGTAAAGCGTTGATGTGTTGTTCTGTTATCACACATGTTCTCCACCTACCTTTGCCTTGCAACCTCAAAGAGATACAGCAATAAACTCTCCAGGTCGTGAGCTATTTTGGGCAAGTTGTGCTGTAGTAGCGCTTTGGTAACTCATCCTCTGTGTAGATTGGCATTTAATAGCTGGAGGAAACAGGCTGTTCTTACCAGTGTGACAAGTTCCTTCTTACTAAATATTTAGTTTATTAGTCTTGTCTGCTTAAGGACTAAAAGCTAATGTAGAAAAGGATTGGCAGTAAGACTAATAAATCCTCTTTAAGTCTATCAGATGGGTAAGTAACAATTTATTTCACCACCCTCCTTTTGAAGAGAGCTCAGCCCCTTGCAATGTGCCAAAACTCTGGAGTTTGTACGAGAAATGAGTATGCAAGTCCAATAATACACCTCTTCAGCAGAGCATGTAGGTTATCTAAATGCTTTTGTGCCAGATAGTTGTGGAAATATGAAGGAATGAAAAGCTTGAATATAAAATAGAGACTAGAGAACCCACTATTTGACATAATATTTCCTTTTCTTTCTGGAAGTGTGTAATTGGAGAGAGCTGATCTAATTGCTAATCTAATGTTTCTAGTCTCTTCAATTCAAGGGAAGTCGATAATGATGCTGAGTCGTTAGACACAACCAGTTGTGTTTTAAAATTACTCATGCTTTTCATTTTTCTTTTTTTTGCCTCCCTGTTTTATCCAAATTTCAAATTAGCAAAAAATAATCCCAGACGAGAGTAAGAAAGCAACAGCAGTTTTTCCTCAGTCCTGTAAAACACAGCCTCAAGACTGAAAGCATTTCTTGGTTATACAACATAGCCTCTTTCTTCTCATATGTTTTTGAATTATGTTTCTCTATAACAGTAGAAAAAGTTTTCGTGTCCTTTTGAAATGACAGGAGCAATGCTGCATGTTTTGGGTAGGCCTTTAATGAGGAAAGCATTCCTGATTCAGAACCTTAGTTTGAAGTACATATTTAAGTACTTTACTGCATTTAACCTATGTTGTGTTTATGCTGAGGATCAAAGTGCTTTACAAAAGCTGCTTCAGTGTGTGCCACACGCAAACTTTATCACAGGCATCCAGGAAACAATAGTTGTCATAATCTTAAGTGAAACAGTGACAAGATAAACATCAAAATAATTCTTTTCAACTGTTTCTATCACTTCTTGTTTTAGCCATTTAAATACTTTGCTTTAATTCTTTTCTTCTCTGAATAGGTAGGCTCACAAGTTACTGCATTTAACCTTAAAATGCAAACTCATCATGTTTTATTTTCACTGAAAGGAGATTAAAAGAAACAGCTGTTCTATACTTTTACAGTATCTTCATGGATATACATAGAACTTAACAGATTCCTTAGTATTTATTGTTTCCTGAGATTTACTCAGCGTGCTACCTAGTGAAAATGGTTGTTTGTTTTACTAAAACTCTATTTTGTGATAAAATTTACAGGCCAGACTGCGAGTCACTCAAGGCTCACCTTGGACGTGAGTGATAGCAACGAGTTCTCTGCAGCTCAGCTTTCCAAGTTGCCTGTAGAATTGCAGGTAGAGGAACTGAGCAGAAGGTATGGTTTCCCCTTCTCCATGCTGTGTTACTCACAATAGCTAAAATTCATTGCTGTCCTTTTAGCAGTGATATTACGTGCACCTGCTGCTCAGAAGATAAAACCTAGCAAAATCTATAGAAACCACAGATCATCTGGTTTGAGCTTCTCTACGTCATTCTTACACAAATTTCCTAATAATTATACAGATACCCAGAAATGTTAAGCTAATGCAAATGTTAAGCAACACAAAACACGTGCAAGCAAGACACCTTTTTTTTTCCTTTTTCTTTCCTTATGCATTGATTGCAAGCTTATTAGTGAAAATAGAATTATAATTTTTAACAAAGCAGATCTGAAAACTGTATTGGCCATCTAATACTTGTTTCTGTCTCAAAGGGAGAAGGAACAAGTAATAAGTCTGCTCTTTCTCACACCTGTCATAAAATTACCAGTGAGCATGTGTTTCAGTGTTTTCTTCCCCAGAGCTGTAGCACTGTTCTAATTTGCTTTAAAGCTCCACAGAGCACATGAAAGTTTTCCTTTTCTTTCCTCATAGGCTTGTGATGCAGCTGAATGAGAACAAATCTCTGAAGGCCGCTTTGGAGGCTGCCCTGAAAAAGAAAGAGGAAGACTTCAAACTTTATCAAGACACAATGGGCCAAGTGAAGGATATCTTTTTACAGGCCATTCAGCAGCAGAAATAGGAGAAGAGTTAAGCAAGATATTCAAGAGTCATTTGGACTGCAAAGCAGGGAGAGAGCTCAGGCATCGTGCCCATGAAATGAAATGCAGTGGCAGTCTAGTTTTGCAGCCTCAGATCATGTCATTTCTTTAGCATTTGCAGAAGAGGATGAGAAGTGGAGATAAAATACAAAAAGAGTGAAGGTTTTGCATTTCAGCAAATTCTTTCTTTAAGAGTTAGCTAACCAGCAACTGGCTCTCAAACTGCACATGCCATAGGTTGATGCAGTTTAGGAAGCTGCAGGTCTGCAGTGTGATTTTATACAAAACCTCCCTAGTTTCAACAGAATTTTCATCAAGAGAGCTTAATATTCAATTCACTGCTGCCTTTATCAACTCTTCAAGGAATTTGCTCTATAAAAGTTGTGCCAGCCCCCTTCCAAATTTGTGCCAGAAACAAACCAAGTTCTTTTTTTATCAGCACATTGATACCTGTCTGTCTCAGGCTTTCTGTAGCACATAAGCGCTGAGGGAGAGATTTAGCCTGCCCTGTGAATATCTGCAAGTGAATTTCGCGTGGGCTCCACTTACCATTCCAACCTGTTTCTTTGCTTGAACATATTGGCAGCAGAGTTTTCTGAAACTCAGTGGAGTTTCCACTGAAAAGGTAAACTGTGCAGATTACCCCTGCAGTCAGTCAGACCTACCTTAAATTAGTTTATACCATATGAAATTTGACATCCAGGTTAAGAATTCCCTATTTCTGTGTCTCTACATTCACCTGTTAAGCAGGTCTTCTCACTAGAAAGAAATGCTAACAAAACTCAGGCAGGTTCTCACTGCAGTAATGGTGGGACTTTTGGAGATGCTGAAAACCCTTTCAGCTCTGTCCTTGTCTCTTGCAGCATGGTGAGAACACCAAGCGCAAGCTAATAAGGCATTAGCATGCAGCCTGCCAGCAGAGAGCTAGCCTTGGGGATTACAAGCAAATGGAGAGCTAGCCATTTTTGTATAGTGCTGCTTTGTTTCTTGGTGGAAAGTCTTGAAAGCTCTTCTTTTTCTGCTTTGCTTTGTCAGCCTCTTTTTGTTAGTGTGGTCAGATTTTAACCCCAGCCACCATTAGCACTAAGTGGATTTGTGGCCAGGCAAACCACAGCTCTCTTCTGCAGCACGACGCTTGCGTCCTGACTCTGCTTGCATTGAGATGAGGCATGTGAAAAAGAGCAGAGCGGGAGTTACTACAGATGCATCAAGGGTGGTGTCATCCCTGTGTCTTCTTTTCCTGCTTATGTTCAGAGACGTCTCTCTTCAAGCAGTTTGCAGAGTCCCTGATGGAGGAGCTCAGGGAGCTGAGAAGAAGTTCAGCACCCAAGAGTTAGCCCTCCCTGTATTTAAAAGCCCTGCTCTGCTCTCCCAGCACTGGCCACAAAAAGTGGGACCAAAAATATTCGTTGCCGTGTTCTTCCTGCTTACCTTGCTGGTAGCATCAGGAAAAAGCATCTTGCAACCTGCAGTCCTCTCAACTCAAGGAATTGTAAATCCTGGATTGAGAGACAGACACAGCCTTGTCCAAGTGAGCTGTGGTTTGTTTCTGTTCAGCTCCATCCTGATGGTTATGAGGTGAGGGGTAGAGAGAGCAGGCCTAACAAAAGCAATCAGCCCGCCTCTGATAGATAAGGACATGCAGTAGCGAGCAGATCCCTTTGAAAAGCTGCCTAAGCTGTGGCAGAGGTGTGGAGATTTTGCTATGCGGTGGCTGCTAAATTCAGGCTGGTAGCTTGCAGCTAGAGATTCTGATTTCACTTACATAGAAGTGTGAATCAATAATATTTTCACCTATGTACAGGAGAGGCAATCTGCTGTCCCTTCTAATACATGGTCAGCATTCGTCTCCTGACTCGTGATGAAGCAGTGAAGCTTATATCATTTTCCAGCAGAACGGCTGTGAACCAACCCATGAAACAGAGATAAGAAAATGGGAGTGTTACATGTTACAGAACACATATGGCTTGCTAGCACATGGTGCAAACCTCTTCTCAAATGCTGCAACACTCATTTCTTTAAACATATGTTTGTTTGGGGGGCACAGAAGCATTTTTTCTTTTTCTGCGCACGTACACACACGGCACCTCTGGACACCTTGACAAAGAAGAATCTAAGATACTATAAAAGAAGTTATTTAGAAATCCTGTACCTATAGGTAACTGTTTCTCATGGAAATGTGCAATCTGTTGCACATCACAAAGTCGGGAAGGGTTTTTGCGCACAGGCCAAATTGTCCAGGTCTTCTCAGTTTTCACCTTAGTTTTGAAATAAATTCCCTCTGTGTTTCCACAGTGACCTGCCTTTGAATTAATCCCCATGCTGACTCTTGCAGCAACTGCTTTCCAGATTTCCAAGGTACGAGACTGGTTTTCTTGCAGTGCGTATCATTTTGTTGCTGAATACAAGAAATCCTGTCAGACCTTAGAAGCAGCAGCCCCCTGTACCCCAACCCACTGCTCAGAGAACAAAAGCAATGATGATATTTTTCTCACTGCCTATGAAAACCCATACCACTGGTCCTTAGCCATAGCTCCAGCACGCTTGATATGCTGTTTGAACTACAATATTTCGAGTAGGGATGTAGCTGGGCTTGATCTGAAGCCTCCAAAACTCCCTGCTTTCCTTGAAAGTTTGATGGCTTCATGGATAATTACCAGCCCATTAAAATCCTGTGCTTTGATTCTTATTTGAATTTCTCTGGCTGAAGTTTGCAGCCACTCATTGTTACACCTTTCTTTGGTAGATAAAAGCAGTGTGAATATGCAGCATTTCCTTGCTGGGACAGCCTTCATCCTGTGCAAAGTCATGTCACAGGCTGCTTTTTGATAAGCTCAAAGTTTTTTCAGTCTCTCATTGTAGCTAGTGGTGGTGACAGGCTGGTGGTGATAACACTCAGCACCACTGGCACAGACTGGTGGATACAGTTAAGCTGTGAAGAACAGCATGAGGTTAATTTTGCTGCAAGTATTTGAGCCTATGGACACTCTGTTTTAAGATTTGGCCAGCTTTTAGCTAATGTATGCTAAGAATACGAGACCTCCAAACACTTGGGCCGAGCCCAAGGTTCCCTCCTAGCCTGGAGAGGGACAGAGCACTTCCACAAAGCAGTCATAAAGTGCCTGACAGATGCATCTGATTTTAGAGGTACAGCTGAACCTCTGAGAATAAATGGTATTTGATGAATTGTCATCATTTTACTTTCAGCCTGTTGCAAGGCACCTACCTGCAAAGAGTAGGCAGTGTGAGAATGTAGCTTTACAAACTGGTCATAACATGAATTCAGTTGCATCAGCGTGGTTAAATACAGATAGTATCAACACCAGTGAGCTCTCCCTAACGTGGGGTCTGCTTGGCAAAGTGGTAGAGGATCACCCAGCAGGTTGAAGCTCTGCTATAACAGCTCCCGTTTAGAGACATAGATCTGGGCTGTGGGTGGCTCATGCCCTTCCCAATGCTCCAAAGAAAGAAGACAGATTTCAGTTCTTCACATGGGTGAAATGGGAAAGAAGTTGGTGGCAAAGGGGAGCCGCGTTGGAAATTGCTTTGCCAACCTCTCCATCAGCCACAGCCAGCAGCTGCTGCTGCCCTGCAAGGCACAGGGCCCTCTCCCTGTGCATGACAAAAGGAATGAGGTTCAGCTTTAAATGGAAAAATACTCCAGCAGGGCCCCCATGCTCTAAATTAAGCCACGGCTGAGCCAAGAGGGATATTGGGTTTCTCCCCTCATCCTCTCCCTCTGAGCCCAGCTCAAGAGCTGACTGCTCCCATGGGACAGAGCGGCCTCACTCAACAAATGCCACCTCAATCCCATGCATCTCTGCTTACAGCTCTGAAACCCATCTGCATGCAGGGGGTGAGGTCCTAGGCTTTAGAGCAGCTTGTTTGTCAGCAGGGATGGTTATCTGCAGGGTGCAGATAACAGATAAGGTCATTCCACTGCGTAGCTGACCTAATTGGGGCATTTTTTTCAGGAATGGGAGGGGATTGTGAGGAGAGGAGCTGAAGGCTTTGACCTGATGCTGGTTGTTCCTGACAGGTGGTGGGAGCCTTCTTCAGAGTCCTTCCTCAGGGCAGCAGGAAGTCCTGGGACCTTTGATGAGGTTGGTGTGTGTCATGGGGGATGCCATACTCGGGGAGCTGAGAGAGGTCCTGGTGTGACCTTGGATGGACCAACGTATGGACAGATGGATGGGGCACACATCCCCTTCTCCTGAGCCATCCTCCTAGCATGGAGGAGCCTGCTGAAGTCCTTGTGGGGTTGGCATGTGCCACTTTTGCATGGGGAACCCGATGGGGCAACCTAAGGCAGTATAAAAAATAAGCAACTGTGGGTTATTATTACTCTTTTTCCTTCCATTTCACCCCAGAGAGTGCAGGAAGACAGCAGCATAAGACAGGAACCAGGAGGAGTCTCCTTTGGTGTCCCCACCAAACATCTCCAGTCCCATCACCATGGGACAGAGCCAAGAACCTTCTCTTGAACCCCACCACCTTCCACTTGCTGGTTAGCACACTCTATCAAGATCTGGCCTCAGCTCGTGTGCCACAACTTCTAACAACCGTTAGAAAAAAGCTATAATTAAAAGCAGCTCAAAGCCATAAACAGTCCCTTGTCGTAAAGCACTGGGGCAATAAAACACAGAGGTGTCCTCCGTACTGAGGCAGGCACGCTGGTCACATTAAAAATAAATCTTTTTATATTAGAAATCAAGAACGAGGGTTTTTTTCCCCCCAATTTTTTCATAATATCCATAAATTAAAGCTAAATAATTTTTATCACCACAGTTCTCAGAGCCTCATGAAAAACTGATGCCCAGCCCTCCACTTGTGTTGTTCTTTCAATCCAGCAAGATCACAAATTACTCAGGATTTTAAAAGAAAGAAAATAAAAATCTATCATCATCCTGAAACTTGGGATGCTGATGCTCAGGGAGAGCAGCACGATGGGGCTGGAACCTGCTCCCTGGAGCCTCCCAGCATCCCAAAAGTGAGATCCCCATCTCCTCTGGCTTCCAACACACTGAGCTTCCAACACACTGAGCTTCCAACACTGGTTGGGATCCTAGGGGGTGACCTGTTGGTTCCCCTGTGCCCCTTTGCTTGTTGCCTTTCTGTACCACCCTGCCACCAAGCAAGTCCATGTCCATCTGCACCCGTTGGTGGGGGCAGAGCCTCAGCTTTCCCTCCTGCAGAAGCTCTTTGACGTATGGCCATGACTGGCCATAAACCTCTGCTCTCCACAGGCACACAGAGCATGATGAATTGTGTTGCTGCACTTATCTGCACTGATCACTTAATTACTTTGCCTGTAAGCACCCACTCAATTATGCCAAGGTCTAAAGAGATGAAGTTCCAAGAGCTGCTGCAGCAGGATCAAGGCTGGGGCTCGGAGGCATCAGAGGGGCAGGCGGTCAAATCCTGCCCAGCTGCTGCAATTTAAAATGGCTCATTGAGTGCTGAAAGTGTTGGCCATTTAGTGCCAAGGGTCTCTCTATGCACACCAAGTTAGAAATGCTGCCAAAAAGCCTTTTTATTCATGGCCAGGTCCATCCTGGATGCCTAACCTGGGGATCCTCCCTCCAGAGCCCAGAACATGACGTCTTTCACCCCAAAGCAGACAAACCCACAGAGGTATTTATAAAACCGAGGGTTGTTGTTTCTCTCCCCTGATCCTACAGGCAGCCCAGAAGATGCTCGAGGGTGGCAGCTCTCCCCAGATCTCTCAGGACTTTGGCAGAAATTGCTTCCCACAGGACACAGGTATGGGACTGATGCTGTGTTGATTTTAATAACTTGGCTGATCTGTATTTGCCCATCCTGAAATAATGGAGGCCATAACCAAATGCAGCCCCTTCCTATCTCTTTTTGGTTTCAGATGCCTAAAGCTGAGAACCCACAAAGATACTCTGAGGGATGGAGCATCTCTGGTATGGAGACAGGCTGAGAGCACTGGAGAAGAGAAGGCTCCAGGGAAACCTTAGAGTAGCTTCCAGCACCTAAAGGGGCTAACAAGAAATCTGGAGAGGGGCTTTTGACAAGGGCAGGAAGGGACAGAACAAGGGGGAATGGCTTTAAACTGACAGAAGGGAGACTGAGATGAGATCTGAAGCAGAAGTTCTTCCCTGTGAGGGTGGTGAGGCCCTGGCACAGGTTGCCCAGAGAAGCCGTGGCTGCCCCATCCCTGGCAGTG
>JANHGB010022938.1:0-13457 GCA_026283785.1 Coracopsis vasa
TATAATAAACTTAGGAAACTCTTTCTACCTCATTGGCTAGGAAATAAGATTATTCTCATTGGAATGACATATCATTCCCAGAGCTCCATACAGGAAAACAGAAAACGAGCACTAATGAATTTTGAAGTGAACTTGCCAAGTTTCAATACTGTCTTCAGTTAAGTCTCTTCTAAGATTTTTTTCCAAGGTATTCACAGGAAATAAATAGCTTATGAAAACAGGAGTGTAATTTCAGTGGAACCATTGACATACCCAAGAGCCTAAGTCAAAACTTTTTCATGTGAGTGAGAGTCTCCATAGCCATCAACAGAATAGCACACATTTCATCAATTTGGGGGTTAGTCTGGCAAAGAGATGTGGGTACAGTTACGTGCTGTGCCCTGACTGCCTCTGAAAGTCTTCAGTACTTTTAGAGTACCTGTTCAGCTCCTTTGGATACCATGCGGAGATGACAGAGACAACTCTGAACCTTCTCATACCGAGATAATTTCCAAAGCCAATTTTCAGATACTAAAAGATAGTCCCTGAATGAGCAATCCTTGTTTCTGGAAGCAGGATAATCTCACTAGCAAGGCGCAGGTTGCTTTCCAGCAAGGCTGACTTGTTAAGCAAGCATGGATGTTGTTTTCCGAGTGCCTGCTTTGCTGCTACATGCTTAAGCTGAGTAGATTTATATGTCCCTGCACTGGGCTGCTTAGTTGTATCTACTGAGTCTCGGTTCTTTGGGTGTAAAATGAAAGCAGTAACAGCCTCCTCCAGCCTTGCACTCATGTAAATGGGAAAATGGTAGAAGACAGAAAAGCATGTGGGTGTTTCTTGTAAAGGTTACTAGACCTGTATCTCAGTATCTCTTTTTCTGGCAACTTTGTGAATTTTGAACCTTATCAATGCCAACTGGCCAGGCGATTTCATCATTTTATCCACAGTCCTGCTTTTATCCTGTTTCCCTCTTATTAGTCACATCCAGGTTTGGAGAGCACAACAGTTCAGAGGGACGGTGAGAAACAGGAGAAACAGAGTCATCACAGAGCTGATGCTGGGCCTCTGTGAGCTACAGAAGGCCTGAAATGCAGTGGAAAGCTGGCTGGGTCAGAAGCTTTCCAGCCACTTCCTTTTTCTGCTGCTGCCACAGCAGGATGTGTGATGGGAGGCACCCGATGTTAAGACCTATCCTGAAACTCAGATGATTATCCCTTGACCACTTAATATGTTTCTACTGGTAGATCATACTGTCAGTGCCACTCAGAGTAGTTATACTAGATGGAAGAATGTCACTGAGTAGCCTGATCAGTTAGAAGACTGGATACACGACTGGTTTTGTATGTGAACAGAGAAATATGCTGCCTTGCAAGGTAACGAGGAAAAAAAATTCCTGAGGTTGTTAAAAGTGCAGGCAAAACTCCTCTCTGTGTCCTCTCTTCCTTTGTGTGGGTAAGATATCTCACATATAATATATGTTCCACATGTTACTGACTCATTTTCCTTCTCTTACTATGATCCCTTTTAAAGCAGAATTTTGGTCTTTAAAAGCAAGCCCCTGTCCTCTCACATTTAGGAAAAGTAAACGACTTCTCTAAAATCTGTCTGAATTTCTCTGCAGTGGGTTTGTGGAGTTTATATCACAGATCTGGCAGTCATAGTGAAAGAGGAATATGACCTACTCTATATATGAACCAGGAAGTCTACTCTTTTATGTAGTTAGTGAATTTCACATGAAAGATCTGAATAGCTTCCTTTTTCCACTTCAAGTTAAAAATAACAGAGCCCAGCCCCAAAGCCAGAGGGATACAGAGGGATGTGGATAAAGTAGGAGACTGTCAATCCTGTGGCTCAGGAGGTCAAAGCGCTGCAAGAACCTCACATGCTGATACTGTAAACCAGACCAAATGTAAGTCTTGCAAGTGCTTATCATGATACTTAAACATAATCTTAAACCTTTCTGCAATGTTACTCTGCCTCTGTCATATTTCATATTAGTTCTTTTAGCAATGTATTTTCCAGAAAAGTGGACTTGATGTAGGAATTGTTAATTAAATGATCTCTGTCTGGTGTTATAAAGAAACAGAACTATGTCATTTTTATTGATGTCAGTTACATTTTGCTTGCCCTTCATGCCTAGTTTTGAGAGATCTCATACTGGAAGGTGAAGAGATTGTGTTTTCAGTCTGTATTTCTGGATATCTTCTCCCTGTGAGCCATATGGCTACAGTTTTGGGCCCCAAATTGGAGTCTGAATGTCTCTGGATATATTTAAATTGTACAGTAGGTACAAGCTGTGAAGCACCTCAAGGCGGCTGTTTTCTAGTTGTTGCTTCAGCATGTGGCTGAAGTGTGTGGTGGCTCCCACCTGCTCATAAGTCCCTCCTATTGGAGAGGGGTGACAGTGAGCATCCGAGTCTCACTGAACTGTGACCTGGCATGTGGGTGTATGGGTCAGTGTGCCTTTTGCACACATGAGCTGGGCAACCAATAGCTCATATTTGTGGGTCCTTGATGATGACTGATAATCTCATTGATTATTCTCTGCCGTTTAGCAGGAGAGTAGAGGTAAGTGGTGGGATTCAGTATATAAAACATCAACCTGAAAAGATAAGCAATTGAGCTGGCCAAGAGTTTCTACAGCTGGCATTGCTTCAGCAGCTTCTAGAAGAGTGCAGTTCTTGTTTTTACCATTCAAGAATGATCCCAAAAATATGGAGAGAACTCAAGGAGGATCCACAGCAATGGTTAAAGAAGTGGCAGATGTACAAAGACTCGAAGGAGATCAACAGGAGAGTGACAAAGTTAAGGGAGAGTCTGCAAGTCAGAGGAAGAAACAATTCAATGATAAAAAGCTTTCTAATCCAACAAACAAAAGTACAAGGCATAGAATTTTGATCTGAGGCCTTCCCTATAAGCCCAACAGAAAAGAAAGTCTTTCCCAACAGCTCCACTTTGGTCCAGCTGAGATGATCATGGAGAGAACTGCTCCTTCTGCTGAATCCAGTGCAGGTACTGCCTCTAGCCTGACAAATTATGGCCATGGCCCTGATTTGGCCCAGTGGTGATGACACACTATTGCATTGAAGAGATGCGTTAGAGAAGAAGCAGGCAAGAAAATGGCCATATAGCTGGCAGGTCACCTGTGAACGGCTGAGGGATTCTTAAGAATTCTGAATTGATTTTAGTATCATTGACTGGCCCTGGTAAAGCAGGCTTTTTAATACGTATTAGGATTGAACAAACAGGGGCAAAAAAAGTAAGGACTAAAAAGGGAAACAAATTTCACTTTGGACCCTGGAGAAATAACTTTTTCTTCTTTCTTTCTTTTTTGGATGTTCTGATTATTGAATTTGGCAACTTAGGGTCAGAGGCAGAGACACTAAATCCCATGATACAGCTTTCTCCGGCAGATAGATGTCTGACAAATTCTGGAGCAATAAGGAAATTATTTCTGCTCTCATCATTCAGAAGCACTATTTCAGGTAAAAGAGGGTTAGAGAATCTCAAATCTCTAACCAAACTTAGAGTAAAATGCTAGAGAATCTTCTATCACATACCACTTGAAACTGAACACAGATCCTGCCATCAAAAGTAGCATTGATCAAAGCTCAGGCGGCAGACTCCCAGTGACCACAGGAAGTGCTGGATTTATTAAACTGGCTGAAATTTGCCAGCCACAGGATGCAGTCAGAGGAACAAAGTGACCTGACTGCAAAAAGGGACAAGTAACCTTGGGATGAATCAGGTGAGGGGGGTTCTTTTCTAAAATGGAAAAATATTAATGCTATTTGTCAATTGGTAAGATGTTATCTGGAAACTGTTCGCTCATGTTTGAGAATTCAAACTTGTGCATGGGTAGAGCAGGCACCTGGACAAAATGAGGAAAATTGCTCTTGTAGAGCAGGCATGAAGGAACTTGTCTTGTTTATCATAGCAAAAGAAAGGCTGGGAAGCGATACAACTGCTTTCTGGAAATCCATCAGAGGGCTGAGCACCACGAGAGGAGAAAGATATGTGAACCAATAGCAGGAGGCAGAAGATCAGTAGGGAGAGAGATGGATGAATGGATAGATGGATGGATGGATAGATAGATGGATAGATAGATAGATAGTCACATTCAAAGTGACTTCCCTGTAGCAGTCATATCAGAGGCTCAAACAGTTGGAAGCTGATATGAGAAAAATTTCAAGTCAAAACGAGATGAAAACTTTAATTGTGATAGTAATTGTAGCAATTTATCAGTTTGTAATAGATTCTGTCTCAGTGGAAACTTTGAACTGAAAATGGCACATTTTCTCTAAAAGATATATTTTTGTTCATTCATAGTGCTGCTCTTGAATCAAGAGCTGATTCATAGAAATCATACAGATCTTATTTTGCTGTGTCAACTAGATAATGCCCACAGTGCCTAAAATCTTTTTGCTATCATCACCCTTGCTATTTACTTTAGAGCTCCTTTTAAATAGCAAGAACAGTGTAAATCAGTCTCAATGAAAATAAAATTTGGGATCTATGCTTTAGCACTTCTGTGAAACAAAAATCCATTGTTTTATATGTCTTTAATCTGTCTTCTTGAATGGTTTTATTTCATACATGGTGATAGCTCTGCAGAAGGCTGTTGTTAGCTCACAATAATAGATAGCCTCTAGGTTAACTTCTGGAAGTAACTCTGGAAACTAGTTTTCAGGCAATGCTCCAAGAAAAAGAAGCACATGTTGAGGAACTGACATAACTTTTTAACACCACAACCAGCATATTTCTTCAGGAAAACCCAGCCAAAACAAGTTGCCAAGATCAATATTGATCTAGTCCTTCATCCAATCAACAAATGCCAGTGTTTATAAGACAGAACTTTTCTTGGTTAAAGTTCAAAGCTAAACGCCAAGGATTTTCAAAACTATTAAAATGAGAGGATTTAAGTTTCCAGAAACTCTGGCGTGCTCTCAGCCTCAGTGGGTATTCTGGGCCATCAGAAATTATCCCCCAAACCTCCACAGTTTTTATATAGAAACTAATGGTGAACTGACAGCAAGGAGAACGTGAGTGTATGCACACGTGCATACACACATATACGTACACAAAAAGGTACTTTACAAATCTTATGTCAAAAAATGGCACTTCAGATTTTTCTGGATCACTGAAATTTAGTTACAGACTAAATTATGCAGTATGATTCAATGGAACTTGCAGGATCTCCTGTATGTTGATAAAATGTCTGCTCTTCCAATCTAGCAAAATAAAAACTGTGTTGGGTTCAAACTTCCAGGAGCTTGGGTTTTATAATCATAAATCCATTGAATCATTGCATAGGCATGAGATTTATTTAACCTTTTCCTTAAGATGTTTCTTTAACAAAACCTGTCAAATATCCTGAATTTTCCATAGTAATAATATGTCCAGAGCTATGCAAACCTAGAAGAGGAAATGCTTATCTCTCTTAATGTTTATCTCTCTTAGCAAGAGATTTTCACAATTCCTGTGAAGGATTATATTCCAGAGTCTGGGCTTCATTTTGTAAGACATCCTATAGGAGCTATAGATAGATAGCATGTAGATGGGTACGCCATATGGCAAAAAGCCAAATTTCCAGCAAATCTGCAGCAAACTCAGTAAGTGGGAGCTGCAATTTTGAGTCTTGAGTAATAATCTGTGCTCTAAATAGCACTGTCAAGGTGTTCTTTAAATATTACTGCATACTGCTGTCTAGCTCTGGCAGGCCGTTTAGGTAATGATGAAGCCTCTTGCTTAGATATTGAATGATAAAATTGGGTTTATTTTCATAGCCTTTAAATTCCTCAAGCCATAGTGTAGGCTGATTTTTAACAGGCTTCTATGGTACTCTGAGGCTGCTGCTCTGTTTTTTCCTTAATTTATGATTTTTGGTTTCCTAGCTTGAGGGTGAAGTGGTTGGAACTGATCATAATTTCCAGTGTTAACTCCTAAAATATCCGTATGTGCCTAGTTGCTGAAGATTTTGGTTATTCATTGCACTGAGGAAAGAGAGTGCTGCCTTCTCCTTACTTTCACCATTTCAGTGGCCCAAGACAGTCTCTAAAGCATTGTAGCAGTCCCTCTTTGTGCTTTGGAATACTTAAATAGATGCAACAGACAACAGTGGCTTAAATTCCCACATACTGCGTTACATGCTAATCCTGGCTGCGGCAGGGGACCATTTTCTTAGTGTCTTCTTAAAACTCAGGGATATGGGTTTTGTAAACAGGAATGCTCTGATTATGACAAAATGAATGCAAATTGCATTAGTTTCACTTCACTTTTTTGAAGTATGCTCCCTAAAACATAATATGGTGGATTATATAGTCTGGTATCTGATAATCAGGTTGCAAGATGAAAAAGCTAGTGTATTACAGAGTGGGAATCTGGTACATAAATACAAAAAGGATATTGTCTTTTTAGGTATTCTGAGAGTCCTTCTATGCAGAAAAAGTAAGGATTTGTGCTGTTTACTCGTGAACACTCATAAAGAATAGGTCTAGTTCTTCCAGAAATTGTGCATTATTGTGGTCTTAAGCTATACCATGCTTTAACTTTTGGGTTTCATAGTTCTAGCATAGAATCTGTGGTAGGACGTACATTTCATGCAGCTAGTGTCACAGTTTACAAAACAGCCCCACTAAACCCAAACCCCAAAGCATTTTCTCAAAGAAACCCCGTTGCCCATAGGCGCTGGGTTATTAACAAACTTTTAAATGTAGTTTCAGAATGAGCATCCCATTCAGATGTTACTAGGCCAAGAAATACCTACTTACCTTTAGCCTTTACCTACAGGTCAATCATGTTATCTGTATCAGGAGTAACTTGTTCTGGGTTTAGGGCAAGCAAAGATAAGGACCTCTTAACTCCTCCCCACCAGGAGAGCTAGCCCTCTGTCCAACAGTGTATCAACCTCAACCCGGAACTGATCCCACAAAACAAGTAGGGTGTAGTACCATGAAAAGCTCCCAGCAGCACCTCAGATACGCCACCATCAAGTATTCAGTGGGGTAGAGGCAAATAGGAGCTCAAGCTCGTGCTCTGAACTGGTCAGAAGGGACATTTCACAGCAGGAGAAGGCTCTCATGGCCAGCTTGGTGGATAGGGGCCAATCAAGTCTTCTGCTGTGGTTACATGTGCTGCCTTGCAGATGGAACGGTTTGCATTGTGGTAGCCTCACCTAGAAGTTTCACACTCTTGAAAGCGATGAGAAGATGCTGCTGTCATGTCTCAGCCCTTCTGGCTGTAAGATTCCATAAGCCAGTCGGACCTGTGGGGCCTAGGAAGCAGTGGTAGACTGGGTACGTACCAGAGCCTGGCTACACTTACCAGGGGAGGAGCTTCACATTTATCTGCTAATAGCCTATTATGAATTTTGGCTATCTGCTCTTATTTAGTTCAAGGTTTTTTTAAAGGGCTCCTACATAACTGCTTCACTGTGATGAATTTCACTGTGATTTCTAAGACTGCATTGGGTTCACTTGTTGAGCATTTCTGGATCAACTGTGTCTGTACAGCAAAACCATAAACCCCTACCCTCCTCAGCCTTTGCTTTTTGAAAATCCTTCTGGATCTTGCCTAGAAGTAGATGCACTGTTCACGTGTTTTCTCCTCTCAGACACGGAAGGCTGTTGTGGAGTGGACATCCAATGATATATTTTGTTTTCAGGGAGATGTTTAAAAGTATTTGGAATCGATTGCCAGTAAATATTCATAATACTCCCTGCAGAAAAACTTGTTCCCAGAAGTTGCCATAGGTGACATGGAAGTTCAGGAATGATAAATGTTTCTTTTTGCTGACGACTTCACATTTTCTTCTTGCTGCTGACATTTAGACAAAGTTTTCTGCTGACATTAGAAAAAAAAAAATTATTTTCCCTGTCCAGACGTTCCTGGCCAAAACATCACTTCTGTGCTTGCTTTTACATTCTTAAGTTCCCAGTTGTCCTAAATGAATTCTTTTTTATTGATCTAATGATTACTAGGTTCAAATTCTCCCTGATTATTCTTTCACTTTATGCTTTGTATCTGTAGCTGTAGTAGGAAAGCTCAGATGCTTCATTTTAATGCTTTTAGTAGTCTTCCTTTCTGTCTGCCTACCCTCATACTTACACTTGACTTAGGTTAGTTAATGGCAGGTGGCTGCACAAATTCATATGGGTTTTTTTTCCCCATCTCTTCTGCAATCTAAATTCGCGATACTTTCCTTCGCACACAGTTCTAGAAAGTGCATCTACCCCATCTGTTTGGTGCCTTTGTTTATGTGTTGGTTTACAGCAATATGGTTGCAATTTCTTCACTGCTTGTATTATCAGAGTGTCTTATTATAGAGGCGTCTCTATTTCCCTGATCACATCTAGCATTGTCTGTCCATCAGGTTCTGGACTTGGCTTCTCTTTTAACTCTATACGCAATGTTCCTCAGTTCTGTACAAAGTCAACTTGGGCCAAAACTTGAGGTTGCAGTGGTCACAAATTAATATGTTTTGAAATGTCCTTACCTTCTAGAACTAACATCCAGTGCAATCCTTATTAGTTCCAGATTTGCACAGATTTTTAAATGCTGCTAATTCAAAACTTTTGAATTTACTTTTATTACACTCAGACAATTAAAAGCAGGCTGCACAACAAGAACAAATCTGGAACTTGTTATGACACCATTGTTGTTATAACAGTTCTGGCAGTTTTTATTTTGAAGTGAGAAAATTGAAAGTTATTCTGAACAAAACCAATGCCTGTGAATGCTAAACTTTTAAACTCAATTTCACTGCCTTTGGTTTTTCTACCATGGAAAAATATTTCCTAAAGAAAAAACATGACAAAAAAATAATTTCTTGAGTGTCATTATCTGGCTGCCAATCAGTAAGTAAGCAAGAAGGGCACAAGTCTGCAATAACACACGAAAATGAAAACAAAATATGCATGCCAAATCCTAGCAGATATGAAAAGTTAAACCAGTCTTACCTCAAATGCCGAAACAGCTGGGGAGAGGCAATGAAAACGTTCTGCAGAAAAACCTATTTGCACCTTTGCAAGTTGGAAAGATTTTTTCCATTTATTGCTGCCAAGGGAGAGGGAAGAGAGGGCACAAGAGAGTTTTGCAGGAAACATGCTTGTTTATCACTAGTTTATCACTTAAAATGACAGGAACCTGTATGGGACTGTTCCTGATGTGCAAATCTCTTATGGTGGTAATACAGACCAAGAATAATATCTTGTTTTGGGTTTGTACCTTCATTCTCTACAGAAAAGTCCCTTCATTTCACAGCATGGACATCTGCTCGTTTCTGGATTCACTGGATCTGCACCAGTAAAATAACACTTTGCCTTGGATTGCCCATATCCATGCTTGAACTTTTGCAAATTCAGTTGCAGTCTGTACCAGTAAAATTGCTTAGCAGTAAGATGACCCACACTATGCTTCATGTCTTGCTACTCCAAACACTCTGTAATATCCTTTATCCTACTGATAATACAGGGATGGGAGGCATCATATGTAATGAACACACACTTGCCAAGAATATTGAAATATTAGAGAGGCAGAAAAAATAAGTCTCCTAATTTTTAGCCCCATCAGCTCACAGTGCCAAGTATCATTCTCCCATATGACGCTGTTCTCTACCATAACACACAAAAGAAGTAATATTCTACAGTGTCTCATTTACAGCCTTGAGACTTTAAATACTTGCAAGGTTAAAGGCCCTATTCCTTAAGGCTTTGTTGGAGGCTGAGATAGAGAGCTGAAAGCACATACAACATGTTAAAGGTATAATACAGGAAAGACTCTTCTCTCCCCTCACAATTCCTTTTAAAATGAAATGAACATGAATTTCTAGCAGAAAAAAGTCATCCAAAAACTTCCTCATTTTGCTTTGCTGTTCAAGCTACTTCTAGTACCCATGAGAATGAAGCAATGCAAATGAGAACTGGTTCAGCTTCATGGAGGTATAATACTCGATACACTACATTTCCCTTATAACTTGACACCTTGCATTAGGTGACAGAGAGGACTATACAAATAACAGGAAGTTTCCTGTTAAAGCAGGAAGCTATTTTTAATTTATTTTTTTCTCAGAAGCCCTGCAGAGAGATATGGTAGTTACAAAGCAGTGATGCTTTGCTCTGTTTTTCATCTGACCCAGCACAATGGCTGCAGGGGTTTCCTGCTTTGGAAACCAGAGCACCCCAGAACCATCTAAAAATATACATTGTTAACTGCAGAAGGTAGACAAAACCAGTATTAAAACTAAGGCAACGCTAAATGTTCAGGCAAGTGTCAGCTTTGGAGCCTTCCGAAACTGCATTTAGGTGTATCCTTAAATGATGGTCTAATGCCAAGCTCAGACAGGTACCACTGGGGACGTGCTTTCCTTCCCAACACAATTCTATATTGTTCAGACACAGGAACACAGGAAGTTTAAGAATTAGAAAGCTATGGACTTTTCCTTATGCAGCAACATTAACCTTTTTTCTTTCATGAGTGAGTAGGTGCTTGTTTGTCAGCCTTAAAGGGGATATTTTACAAAACAACCCACAAAGGACAGCATTAAAAGTTGCTCGGCAGAGAGACTTTACCCAAGTTGAAGAGGAAACAAAATTCACTATTCTTAATTTACAGCTGTTGTTCAGGTTTGTTCAGCATCTTGTTTCAGTGTAAAGAATACGGAAAACCAAGGAACCTGGATATGATCCTTTCATGTGATAAAATTCCTCATATTTTAAACATAAAGAGGATGTACCTTGTCAGCAGAGCCTTACCTTTCCCTTTGCTAGGGTCACCCTGCTACATTTTGAGGGAGTCTCACCATCTGAATCAATTAAATCTTTCTTGGGATTCAAATACCAACATTTGCACTGGAAGCAGCCAAGTCCCAGAATATCTGAAGGGATGAAATTTTGGCATTCTGAAATTTGTTTATATGAATATTAGAGGAGAAAAAAAGCCTGAGAAATTTCCCATTGAGCAGGCAAAGTGAAAGAAAAAAAATCATTCTAGAAATACTAACACACGTAATTTCCAGAGTGAAAGGTGCTCTCTAGGGACCACAGCTTTGAGAAAGCAGCTGCTAGTGAGGGTAGGGAGTAGTGAAATCAACAGGAATCATGTCAGAATCTGCCATGGCTTTGACACCCCAGGCAGACTTGGGGAACCTAGAAAGCCAGCTGGACTGGAAGCCTGGAAACCCTGGGACCCTCGGCCCAGGTCAGTCAGAATTAGCAGTGAGCCTCTGCAGCCACCTCTGTGGCAGGTTGCCTGGCCAGGAGGCAAATTTTGGCTTGAGCTGAGGTTGCAAGCTGACTGCTACAGAGATGGACGCCAAAATAAAGCTAAAGCCAGAGCTTCCAAGGCTTCCTTGCTCTTGGCTCAAGTAGGATCCAATCCCTCCTCCCCCCTGCCAGCCCCTGGCTCCAGGATTGCTTATGCAGTGGGCACAGTAAATGTGTCTCTAAAATGCCAGAAGCGACAGTTGCTGTCATGCCATCATTCCTATGGTTTTAACCCTACAAAATAGAATAAAAACTCTTCCTACCCATCTTAATTACCTTGCTGAGGACAAGACTGGGATTTTCTTTCTCATAACTGGGTCATAGTACATTAACAAGTATCTATACATCATGTGTCAGCTGGAAGGTAACTAGTAGAAGAACAGTGTAAGAGCTTGCCTGAACCAGAAACCTCAATGGGTCACTTTGCCTTTGTTTTTACTACCCTATAATTATTATTTTTTTTAATGTCACTGTTCAAAGGACCCAATTAAAGCAGGTCTGCACTTTGACCTGGGAACTGAGTACAAACTGAGAGCGACTGTACTCCTGAATCTAAACTGAGAAGTAAGTTGGCACTCAACACATCTAGTTTTTTAAGATGAGACACTTGTATACTTACAGTGAGACAATGAAAGCTGTATATCAAAACCATTATGAAACATCACACTGAAATACAGTGATCCAATTTAAGACCCAGACTGGCATAAATAGAAAACAGATGCTAAAATTGTATTCTTGTGGATCTCGATTGAAGGCTAAGCCAGTACTCTTATCTCTGAAAGTAGCTAATATCAGTTTTTCTGAAGGTATAGTACTCTGCTTCTAATTTCATACTTTGGTAAAGAAGAGAAATTCTGTCTTCACTGAGCCAGTGATCAGCCTGTGAAGCAGGACTAAATGCTTCTAGGGTCTCTCCCCAGCTGGTACTGTAGCAGTGGAGGCAGCTGCAAAGACATTACAGAAAGTAACATCTATCAGTTTATTGACTGATCTTTATTCCTCCAGTACAGTATATGAACAGATATGCAAAAACACATTGTCCTAACAAACAGAACAAATAATTAGTAGGCAATAGGAAGAGCTGACGTTCACATGCAACCAGAGTTCCCCTTTTTTTCCCCTTTCATAAGATACATCTTAAAATGGACCAAGCTAATTAGTCACATTCATTGTGACACCTCCCCCCCCCCCCCCCCAAAGTCTCTCTCTCCATTTCCCTGTACTCCTATAAAGCACAAAGTGGTGGGAAAACACTGTGGCTGCTTCTTACTGATTACTGTACATTTTTGTGATAAAATGGTTTGCGGGACTATCAGGATGAACTCCAGCTGACTGCTTCCAGTCCAGCAATATTCCATATAGCCAGGAACTAACCCTTGAAGCATTTCCTTCTTTCTTTGGGCTCTGCAGTAAGGAACACTGGCTAGTCATCTGTACATCTTGAGTGTTTCTCTGTATTTCTTTAAAGCAAGACAAAGAGGCATTCAATAGGAATTTGCCTGTCTTATACAGCTTCTAGTTCTGCTTTTGCCATTACCATGTATCAGCTTTGTTCTTGTTCCCCAGCCAAGTTCTTTTCATATTTTCCAGATCATTCAAGTGCCTGCACCCAGATGCCCCAACAAGGTTTAATGAACAAGTCAGTGTTACTTTTTAAGCAAGCCATTATTTTTGATTCATCTCTTTTCAGATCTGTAAGGGAACAGCGAATTAAAGAAACTAATAGAAATGAGTTCTTGCTGCCACTACCACGAGCCAGAGCCTGTCTAACACTTGCAGGAACCATGAGCTTGAAATGAAGGCAGATGATGGCTTTTCTGTACAGCTATTAACAGTGAGGATCCATTTTCACTCTTCTCATGGAAAGAAGAGAGTTCTTGCAGAAGACCTAAACTCAAGAATATTCCTGGTCAGCCTGCAACAGGGAACCAGGATACCCTCAGACATAATTAGCTCATCCAGCCTTTCCCACTACTACCAAACATGTAATAAGTTCATAGATGGGGCTATGTTTGGGAGTCTGGTACCAATGATTGTTTTGTTGGGGCTGTTCAGCCTGGAGAAGAGAAGGCTGCGTGGAGACCTCATAGCAGCCTTGCAGTACTTGAAGGGGGGCTATAGGAATGCTGGGCATGGACTATTCATTAGGGACTGTAGTGATAAGACAAGGGGTAACAGGTTAAAACTTAAACAGGGGAAGTTTAGATTGGATATAAG
>JANHGB010022939.1:0-17394 GCA_026283785.1 Coracopsis vasa
CAGTCCAGTAACTAAGGTATAACACAAACCACTGCTGCTACCACCAATAGTAATAATGATAAGGGAAATAACAAGGGGAGCGAATATAAAACTGAAAGGGGAAAAGGAAAAGAAAACAATAAGCACAAGTGATGTACAATACAATTGCTCACCACCCGCTGGCTGATACCCAGCCCTACCCGAGCAGTCATCTGGGCCTTCCTCCCAGTTTCTATACTGGGCATGACATGCTGTAGTATGGAATACCCCTTTGGCCTGTTTGGGTCAGGTCTGCTTCCTCTCAGCTTCCCATGCCCTGCCTCACTGGCAGAGCATGAGACTGAAAAAGTCCTTGATCAGGGTAAACTTAGTAACAATTAAAATCATCGGTGTTATCAGCATTGTTCTCAGACTGAAGTCAAAACCACAACACTGCACCAGCTACTAAGAAGGAGAAAAATGACTGCTACTGCTGAACCCAGGACAAACACCCAAAATAGCTTCTGCTTTCTAATATTAAAAAAAATATATATATAATCCCCTATTGATAAAAACGGAAGCTTAACTGCTGTGTTCAGTGGCTGGTCTCCCTATGTGCAGGGACTGCCACCACAGTGTTGGCTAAAGAGGAGTTATTTGGCAAAACAGCTATTATAGCTCAATACCACATTTGTAATTCTGTACTAGTAGGGCATCATTAGCGTTGGCACTTCCTCTCAGACACACTCCAGTACATCATAAAGGAGAAGATCAGCATACTTGATGCACAGTGCAAAGAGGTGATGGCTCAGACCCGTAGAAGCAGGAAATTCTTACAGCTTTGGCAGAAAACGGTTCGACTGCAGGGCTTTTTCTGAGGGCCACTTCTCTGAGCACATTTGATCTAGAATTAGGACTGATCTGTTGATCTCTCAAGCATGTTGAAAGACTCCCTGTTGCAGAAGAAAAAGGACCACTTGCAGGAGTCATACCTATGCTGAATGAGGACTTCCTCCTGAGTGTTTGTTGTTGTTTACTCTTTGAGCTAGCTTTTATATCAAGTACACAAGCTATACTGTTCTCTAGTCATCATAAGAGGGTTGCAAAAACTCAGTCAGGCATGTGTGGTGATTTCATCAGCTGAAAAATCCCGTAGACTCAAAGTTTCTTCTGCACAAATAAACAAGTGGGTTTTAGAGACACATGAAGTGTCTGGACCTCAAATTTGCCAGGACTTCACACTTCATCAGCCACAAAGCTAGCCTACAGGCACCTCTGCAGTATCTAGCAACTGATTTAGAATGATCTCTTCTTCTTTACTGACAGTCCCAGCTCTGACTGCTTACATGAACAAACTGTGAGGGCTTTTTCATCCCTCTTCTCTAGGATAGGATCCTGGGGTCCTGTTTCATGTCATCTCAGAGAAATTGTACAGGAGCACAGAAAATTCAGGTCCAGATGTACTTCCCTGTCACAAAACCCATGTCCACACACAGAGTGTATGTTGCTCCTCCCCTCCCTTGGCTAACAACCCCATGGACATAAAAAGGAAGTTTTATTTTGCTGTTGTTCTCTTAACACTTTAATAGCACTGTACTAAAAATGAGAACTCAAGGGTTTTCTTTGATATAATTTCCCACATTTTTTCTTGCAGGGCACCTTGGTAGGGATGCAACACGTCCTTTCTTAGCTGCTGGAGTTGGTTCTAGTTCCATTAGGGATGCAGTAAAGCTAAGGAAAAAGTGGCTTCTTCACACTGCTCAGCAGAGCATGAGAGACTCCTTGTTTATGTGTAGTCATTTATACAGTTTTATATGTAGTCATTTTCTGATGCTGCTGAAACTAATGTGTAATATTCTAGGGATTTTTCACAGGGGAATCTGCATTTAGAGTTTATAAATTAAGGCATTGTTTCACATATATATAATTTAGCCACAAAACTCCAGTGAACTATATATACATCAATCAGGGATCATATTGTTTTTTACAAAAAAGCTGTTTCTGCAGTATTTAACATTTGCAAACCATACCTGATGCAATTCAGACATGAAACTGGGCTGGCAGATTTCCTTAGGCAGTTGATCCCATGTTTATTCCCAAGATGTGGTGAAAGCGTTCTCCTTTCCCAAACCACTGCTTGGGGTCTGCACCTTCATTTGTTTTGCTGGAATGAAGTTCAAACAGATTGAGCTACAGACAGATTTCATAGCAAAGAGAGAGCATTAATTTAGTTCATAACCTGTTTTGTTGATGTGCCACAGAAGGGGAAATTCAAACTGTAACTGTTCAGCAATGGTCATTTGTGACCAAGGTGTGACCTGGCATGGAGTGCCAGAAAGGATTACCCTGGTTGGAAGCAGGAGTGCCAGAGGCAAGACTGCTCCCTACAAGGGAGTGAAGTTTCACTGGGTGATGAGATAAAAAATGCCATAGCACTCTGTTGTAGCAGGGGTGCAATGTGAATGCTCAGGGGCTACCTTTGGACAGCAGAGATGGTGCTGGAAGGATGGACCACGGGGTACTCGAATGGTGCGTATAGGTGCAAGTGTAAGGAATTGGCCTGTGACACATATTTGTGTAGTCCTTACACAACCGTTCCTTCTGCTTCTAGTGGGAGAACTCTGCTCAATGCTTTGTTCATTAAATATTTTTGTACAAATACGTAATATATAATAAATATTTAAGCATAAATGTATGTTTAATTCACCGCAAGGAGTACAATAAAAATTCTTCGACGCTATTCTGCCAGATCCTCTGCTACCATTTATTTTCCCACTGAAAGTGCTAATTTACATGAAATTAGGATCTCATTTTAGTAATTTTTAATGTAACAAGATTAAAGGAACAGAAGCAGAGTAAGCATGTGAAAAGCTAGTTGCACCTGAACAGTCCATGGGCAATCATACAGACTACCTGCAGTATTTTAGGCTTCAGATTTCCCCCACCCCAAATTATAACACTAAAGTGCTAAACAGCTGTGAGGAACTGACTTTATTTGCCCTGTCTGTAACAGATACTGCTCTTCTATTCCTTTCTCATTGGCAGAAGCTAGGAGAGCAGCAAAAAAATCTCAGGGAAAAATATCACCACTTGTAAACATCCAGATGTCAGGATCTGTTATCTCTTGGCCATCATCAGAATGACCATTAACAGATTTCAATATCCCTTGAGCAAGTAGGCTTGATATTTGTTGTGGTTTAAGCCCAGCTGGTTAACTCAGCACCAAGCAGCCACTTGCTCGCTCTTCCCCTTCTTCCACTCCCTGCTTTGGGCAGGAGGTGGAGGAGAATCGAAAGAACACAGTTTCAGTTCTTAGGCACTGTTAGTCACACTGGCATGTGACTGACATCTTTGGAGTAATTTACATAACCTCAAATAAGTTTCCACAACCTTGATATTAATTCCAAAGACTTTGAATGTGCGTCATCTGCTCATTGCTCAAGCCACTCTGTGGGGACTGACGGAGTTTTCCACTCTAGGCTGACGCTGCTCAGAATAGGGGTGCAGTAAGCACTAAACCCCCACACCCTTCTCCCTTGACAGCACAAATCTGTGCTATGCAAATGTCACTCTTGCCCTGGATGTGCAGCCAACACAGCTGCAACTACCAGAACTATGCCTTTGCAGGAGCAGACTACAGTTGTGCAGTTTTACAGGAGCTACTGAGCAGATTTGTGAGATGCAAGTGCTGACTTTCCTACTAGATGTGTCTTACACTGGAACAATGCCCCAGTCAACTTCTCTTTTTCATATAAAAATGCTATTAGTACCTGCTTCACCCTGCTTCTGTGTGACTGGAGCTCAAGAGATGGTGCGAGAGACTTGAAATGAGCACCCTTCCCTTGCTAATTTATAGTTAACTTCCCAAGCCGAGCAATTCTTCGGTAGTTTAGGGATTTGGTTTTCCTTTTTGTTTTACACCAGTTTCAATATTTTTCCTATTTTTTTCTTCTTTCCCCTTATTTTTTGGTAGCTTCTATTTGGGGGTTATTTGTTTTGGCAGGAAGTTTGTTGTATGGTTTGGGTTTTTTTTGGAGTGGTGTTCTTTTTCAAAACAGTTGTTTATAGGATTTGTTTCTTTACTGCTGGCTTTTGGGTTTGTTCTGGCATGTCTGTAGGACTTTTATTAATTAATTTAGGTGGGGGTTGTTTCTGAAGGGGTAGTTCTGTGATTAAAGAAAACCATGTAACCAGAACAATCACATAACAAAGGAACTTCTGAAAGCTAATAAGCTGATCAGTAGTGTGACTCAGAAGCCCATTTCCCCTCAGATAAGTCTCCTTTATGCTTGAGTGCAATAAGATGGAGAGAGAGTGCAAGAGATGGAGAAGGCCAGAAGAGGGATGGTGGAGAAAGCCAGGAGAGCTTGAAAGTGCAGTCCGCTGCAGTGGCCCACGCTGAGCCATGTTGGTGCCCTGTCAGTGCTGGATCTTTGTCAACCCTTGCCATGCACCCACAACCAGAGCTCAGAAACAAGCCCTCTGAGTCACTGCTAGACAAAGAAGTAGGAAGAAGGGCTGGCTTAAATGATCACTGTGACTGCTGTTTGGTAAGACCTGCAGTCAAGAGTAAATCAGTTTGAAACCAACCAAAACTGCCAGAAACTGAGAGCAGCTGATAGAGGTAGCAGTCAACACCAGAGGGAGTGAGAAATAAGGGCTGCTCCTGCATCAGAGTTGCAAAGCTCCTGTCAGGACAAAGCAAGCTGATTTTACATAACAGCTTTGAGTCCATAAAAACATAAAAAAATGAGGGCGGAAGAGCAAAGAGAGCAGAAGACGGAGCATTCTGACCCAGTAATGTCAAAAAAAGCAGTGCAAGGACCTAAGAAATCTCAAGACCTTGACTGCCCCAAAGTATGCATAATGCTGATAAATCACACTGTGTGTCACTTTGCCCATGTTTAACAACCTCAGCTGTACCCTGCAGCCTCTGACAGCAAAGGTGCAGTCCAGGTGAGCGGTGGCAGAGCTTGCCACTCTGGCAAGGCTGAAAGGTCTTGCCGTGGGGTGGAAAAAATTCTCCGTCTCCTGTGGAGGGAACCCTCACCCACTTGCTTTTTGCATGAACGAATGAGGAGCCCTAAAGGGTCCTTCAGACAGTGCAGTGCCAGCATCCCCAGGCAGCAGCACTCATGGGAGCAGGGCTCAGCAGCTTGCCTGGTCTCTGCTCAACCTGTTTGGTTTCACCCCACATACAAGAGAGCTGACTCAGTGAGATTACTTTTTGGGGAAGGAAAGAGGAGTTGATGCTCATGGGCAATATTTCCAAGTACCTCTACCATTTGCCCCTGTCACCCTGCTATGCAGTACAGGCAAGCGAGGAGGCAGCCAGCTGTGTTGTGAGGAGTGTCATTTCTGTAATCCGCCAAACAGCAGGAGGAAAGTCAGCTGGTGTACAAGGAAATAAAAAACCAATGCATGGCACTATTATTTCCAGAGCTACCAAGAAGTGAACCCCTTTTCATGTTGCAATTGGTTTCATTTCTCCCAATTCTCATCACAGTGTATAGGTGGAGCCTGTAAATAAAAAAGCACCAGAAGTTGAAGAGAAGTTACTGCTTCTCCTTGCTACAGGACACTACACAGGTAGAAGTTTCTCTTTTCCTTCTTCTAAAAATAGTCATGCGGGTTTTATCTTCATTCATTTCAATAGTTGGATGTGAGAATGCTGCAGAAGATTCTAAAGTTAGTGTGGTTAAATAAGATTGCCAGAAGTAGGATTTGTTGTTTCTTGGGGTGGGGAAAAAGGCATTAGTATTATTTCGTCTTTAAAGGGTGAATACTGAGAGACAGCATTTAAATTAGAACACATTTTTTAAAGTATCTACTGTGTGGGGGCAACGTTCAGCAGCATGGTCTAGCCGGCAGTATTCATGTGTAGCATCATAAGCTTTGAATTGCTTCATTCTTTTTCTGAGAAGACAGATAGAATTAATAAATGTACAACTCAGAGACCATGTAGTTTTCTCAAATATCCTGAAGTTACAGGATACGTCCATGCGCTCCTCTAGCTGGACAAAGAATGAATAAATGCAACATCTGTGTGGGTTCAGTGCCGCAGCTTTGCACTTCGGGTTTGATAGCTAGTTGTGTTATTACCCCTCAAGATGCAAAGCTGGGGTCATTAGAGAAGAATGAGGCAACTCGTCTTCAGGACCATCAGCAAGTTCATGCTTCATGCTGATGTGGTTGCATAGCTCAGTGTTTTGTGTTGTGCCAGGGGAGATTTCTGACACACAGGCGGACAAACGTCTAAAGGTACGGTTCAAGGAAACCAATACTGTCCCGATAATGGAGGCAGGAGCAGCTCTGGGAAAGAAGTGTTATCAGACTTTCCGTATCGGCATGTCATCCAGGTATCATGTTTCATGTATAGATTCTGGCCAGTTTCAGAAAGGCACTTTAAAATTGAAGCTCTTTTTTCCCTCTCCTTCTATCTCTTTTTCATCCGATGCTGTCAAGGCACAGCACACAAAGAAATCAGTATGTCTGTATGGCACAGTGAGGGATTGCACCAACCTATTTAGCCTTTTTCAGGTCCATGTGAAGAACAGACGTGTAGCCCCATGCTTGCTGATTACTGTAGATAATGCATTGCTTACTGTAGGTATCTTTGTTAGCCTGTGTATCTGTGTGTGCATGCTGTGGTCTGTATTGTAGACTTAGCTAAAAACCCAGGTATATGGTTAAGATACAGCTCTTGCACTAAAACATTTCAAAGTTGGCACTTCTTTTGTCAGACTCCTTAAATCTCAGTTTCCCAGATGTTATAAGTTTATCTTGGAAGATCTTTCAATTTTTTTTTTTCCTGGTGGCCTTACTACACCATTTTTGCATTTCATCCTATTCATTACAAGGATATCTAAAGCTTGCTATATAACATCCTTCTGAAGGAAACACATCCATGTTTAGGAGGCCATATGCTAAAATCAGTACACTAATAACACAGCCCAATGGATATAAATAATAATGTAAAAACGATAGAAAATTGTTCTCAGATAATATTTACATTAAATTAAAAATTTATAGGAAGTGTTTGGTCCACTAAATTGAAACACAGGTAGGGAATGGGTAATGGGAAAGGCAATAAAAGGGAATACCATTAGAAACATTATTACCAGTAAATTATTTCCTGTAGCAATAGCAAATAACTAAAGAGTTTGGTGGCCAGTGAATGTGGAATGCATGTTTGTTGCAGATAAAGCACTGATACCTCATTCACAGAAGAAGAATCTTTGAATTCATTAATAGAAAAAGATTCATACTGGAATATTAAAGAAAGGGGAAGTGTGGAGAAAGATGAAGGAACTGTAAAATAAGTAACTACGAAGAAATGAAGGTAGTTCAGTTATCTTTTATTGCTGGCCAAAAATGAGCATCTTTCCCATAGGTTGTTTTTTGTGGTGTTTTTTGGTTTTTTTTGGGGGGGCGGGGTTAAAGGGAACAGGAATATCTACTAAAAATTATTGTTTTATTTTAAAGAAAACCCAAATAGAAAATGTGGAATCAATCTTTTCTTTTTTCTAAACTTGCTTTACACATTGAAAGTTTAACTTGGGTCTGATTATCCTGTTTTGACACCTGCTCAAATTAGAAAACCTGTAAACCTAATTCAACCAAAAAATTTAAAAACCAGGAAGTTTTTTCAAGCAAAAATGTATTTCTCCAAATTCATTTTCCCAAGTGTTTGAGTTAAATAGATCTTAGTTTTGGCAGGGAAAGGTTAAAAAAAAAATCTATCTTTGAAAAAATAATTTTGTGGTTTTCTCTTTAAAGCATTCTCACTGGAGATAACTTTCCCTGCAAAAGTCACATCAAAGGCCTCCGGTTTCTTCAGTCACCAGTAGAAAATAAATCAACAAACTTTAATATAATGGAAAGCTGAAAAAGGAAAAAAAAAAAAAAGAGTCTCCTAGTTGTCCCTTCTCTAACATTGTGTCAAGCAAAGTTTGCTTTTTGGAGAGGGTTTTAATTTATAGAGGAGGGGGACTGAGATACTGAACTTCTAAAATAGGTGTAAGACTTGCCTCTGCCAAGTGTTTCTACTGCAGGAGAGGTGAGTTGGTCTCGTAGCAAACTATGGCTTGATGTGTCCTACTCTCACTACCATTGGCCCACCCATGTAAGACCCTCTTTGTGCAGTGACACAGCCCTATTCTCCTGACCCCAGGTGACTGAAGTTAAGCATTTGCACACTCTCTCCAACCATGTCCAGCAGCTGCTATACTGACTGAGGTCCTCAAAACACCTTTCAGCATAATATTTCATTGAGAAAAACTGCCTTTTTGCAAAAACAAGTGTAATTTTGTTGTTTCGGTTTTTTAATATTCTTGTTTACTTTTTGACAAATTCTTTTCTTGGAACCACAAAGAAAGCATGAAAGAGGTAAGAAGAAGTGTTTCAAGTCTATCCTCTGGAGATCAATTTTGGTGATTTGAAAAGAGCTGTGGCAGTTGATATCTACTGAGGGTTTGAATCAGTAAATAAAAGTGGTGTTTGATTTTCTCTGCTATGATAACTGTTACAAGTTTGAGTCACTCAGTGCCTTATGTTTGATTTCAGGAGCTATATAAAGGAGCGATTGGACTAAACAGTAATCACTAGTAAAGCACTGATGGACAGCCTATCAGGTAAGCCAAAAAATCAGCAGGCCATGGATAGTAAGTGTGTAGTATTCAACCAATCTTTTGATGGAACAAAATCAGCCCTGATGAAAGATGGGTTTGCATCACATTCCTTACAACTGTCTTTCAAAGCTTTTGCAGTACCTCTTCCATCAGACGATGACGATGACGATATGATGGATAATGTGATGGAGAGAGAGCCTAACTATGACCAGAAGGAGCTGAAGAAACAATATGATGGAGAAGAGGACAAAGTAAGGCAGATATCAGAACATGGCATAGATTCTCCCCGTTCTTATTCATTTGTTTCACTTTGTACTCCAAAATGAATTTTGCTGTTTCTTTGGGCAATCTGATCTCGTTAGGCCTAAGCAGAGAAGTACTTTTGGGATCAGGGCCAAGCAGTCCTTTGTGTAACTGGGAAGATAAGTACCTGCTATTAATCTGCAAGCATAAAAAATGCAGGTGTAAAAAATAGGATGGCAGCAGCCTAGCAGCCAATTTAATGTGCAACATGTATTTGCTTCATTGGTAAAAATTAGCAAATATTGAATAGAAATCCTTTAGGAGATTTTTTTTTACTTGAGGCTCTTCTACCTTCAATAGAAATATGAAGAAATATTGATCATTATCTGTGTTGAATATTTGACACTGATTGATTTTCAGTCTGTGTCATAGTTAATGAAGTTCCTTGAAAATGGTTCGGATTTACCAGCTAGTAAATATCATAACGAAGAACCTTACCAATCAGGTTTTAAAATATCTGTCGCCAGTAATGTGTGATATCTTTCTTATCTTGAAAGAAAAAAGCTGTTCTGTTTGATTATATACGATTGATAGACGTATTTTCAGAGGTGGCTTTCTTAGACAAAGGCAAAGGTGGGAAACTCCTGGTTTTCTTTCCAAGAAATTAGGTATGAATGTGCCTGACCCGTTAGGGTTTGTAAGATACTGGTGTTATCAGAATTACATTTTTAAATGCAGCAGCCAGACTGGAATATGGAGACAGGAATAGGGAGAAGAGACAAAGCTGAACTAAGATTAGCTGACCATATTTAACAGCAGGTGGACCAGTTTTGTAAAGGGCTGGAAATTATTTGGTTTGTTTTTATGAAAATGAAGAGCCTTTGTTAATACCTGGCATATGTATCAAACCAAAAAAATTATAATAATTTTTCATTTAAAACAAATCATTCATCCTTTACCCTAGCCTAAAATGAGGCAAAGAAAGAAGAGCCATGGTGAACTAAAAGATTTTAGCCACCTGTTAAGGATGCTAGATCAGAACACTTTTGGTGTCTGTGCAAAAATTAAACCATCAAACTTCAAAACAAAGGTTTAATAAGCTATTGTGTACTAAGTTCTCTTACTACTGGGATTAGATTTCAGTTGCATACACATAATCTGGTACAACTGTAGATGAGTGAAAGAAAATGGTAGTTATTTTTTATTGAAAAAGCACAACAGTAAATTAACAAAGCACATTTAGTAATGAGTCTCCCTTTACTCTTTACCTTCTCACAATAGCTTACTAAGCTTGGTATTTTAACTAAGGATAATCATTGAGCCAACCTCAACTGATTTTGTCCTATTTACAGACACCTGTGTATAACATGGAGGTGCAAGGATGTACAGTGATATGAAGTACAGCTTGGTGCCAGTACATAAGGTTTACTTGGGAATGATGAGCCAGAAAAGATGCCTAAAAGTGGGGTGGTTTTGTGTGGAAACAACTTCTTTTAAAATAATTGAAAATTAATTGTAAGTTTAACTCTAGCAGGCAGCAGAACGTACCTTGTATAACCAGTATGAGGAAAAAATCCGACCCTGCATTAACCTCATTGATAGCCTAAGAGCTCTCGGAATAGAAAAAGACATGGCTTTGCCTGCGATTGCAGTGATTGGAGACCAGAGCTCTGGGAAAAGCTCCGTCCTAGAAGCCCTATCTGGTATTGCTCTTCCTAGAGGCAATGGTAAGGATTCACTTTCTCAGAACTCACCTGAATTTCACTTTGTAGAAGGGATTCTTTTTTTTTTTTTTTTTGGTCTAGAATTGGATAACTCCATGACTGAGACTATATCTAACTTGTGAGATTGCAGAGGCCTTCTCAGCTCTGGTCTCCAGTAGAAGAAATGGATGTGCAGGTCAAGCAGAGCAGGGTAACTTCAACAAGGCACATGTCCTGGCTGGTCAAGAGACCAGGAGTAAGAAAAGTATAGTGTAATGTACTTGTCCCAAAATGTGGCCAGATTCAAAGGTAGCATCAGCTGATTCTGTACATTTCCCAGCAGAAAGTAGTGCAGCAGAGTATCAGTTTCACATAGAAGACTAGTTTTGAGATTTGCTTTTGAAGTTGGTTTGTGGGGTTTTTTAAACAAGATTTTCTTACAGATACCTTTTCTTTTTTTGTATGGAAAAAAATGCACAAAGATCTCTAATAACAAATATGTGCCTTTGATGTTATATAAGTCAGAGAAGATTGTTGGAAGACTTTGCTGCTCAAGAAGATTCGCTTTCCAGTTCTCTGTGTGTGTATATACACAAACATAAGGTCTGCAAGTTCTGTGCGAGTTGACAGTGCCATCTAGTCTTTCAAGCTGGACTTGAGGAAAAGGTTCTCATAGCATGTACTTGCAGCACTGAAACAAGTCACGCAGAGAAGTGCAAATCTCCATCCTTGGAGGCTTGCAAGACAAGCTATGGCTGGACAGAGCCATGGCTGACCTCATTAGTGCCAATGACAGTCCTACTCTGAACGACAAGTCAGACAAGAGCCCTTTGTCAAAGTTTCCTGAAACACTTCTGTGTCTTTGTGCAAAGTATTAGGCAACCCTATGTACGCCATGCAGTCCATAGCTGTGTATCATGCATAACAGCTGCTAAGAGAGTTACCTCTGTCTTTGGAACTGCTGCAGGCATTGTTACTCGATGTCCCTTGGAACTTAAACTGAAAAGAATACCTGCCACCCAGGAGTGGAAAGGGAAAATTCATTACCGCAACTTTAACATAGAGCTCCACGATCCCTCTGAAGTGGACAATGCAATAAGACAAGGTGAGTTGTAATGTATTCCCCTCTGATTCTGCTTTCTCAATCTCCTCTGAATCCTTTCTCATCTTTTCTTAGGCCAAGCAACAGTCCCTAGGCTGTTTGATTGTAGTGATTGCACATCAACACAGTGATTGTAGTCAGCAGTAACACCAAGAGCTGGATTCAGAGCCGAAGACGATGGAGAAGCATAACATAACTCTCTTATGAAAGTTGTACCACTTATTAGATCAATGAGGATGACCCATGATGTCCAATAAAAGGCCAGGCTGTGTCCTCAGCTGGATGCTGTCTGCCTGGTTTGGGAAGGTTGTCAGTCAGATACAAAGCCCTAACTGGTTTCTGTCATCAGTTCACTCAGAGTATGCTTGAGGTGTCTGTGGCTGTAAATCTTATGATTCTGGAGAAAATCGCAAGAAGGCAGACGAGAAAACATAAAGAGCTTTTGCCAGCTAGTGTGGCTACAGCCTCAATCACTGCACTTTTTATGTCACAGCTTTGATTTTATGGTGTTTCATGCTGTGTAAGGAAACATTTTTCTTCCCCAAAGGATGGTAAGGTCTTTGTGAAAATTGGATTGTTCTCATTTCTTTGACTAGTACTGCTCTGCAGCATTGTTAATTGTCCTAATGTTTTTCCATTAGCTGTTCAATACATTTTTTTGGTATTTTCAATATATCCTTCCAAAACTGGCCAAGTAGGTGGTATGAATTGATTAAGCTAATTACAGAACTGAAAATTCCTCATGAGAATGACTACTGAGTTTCCTTGCTTGTCTGTACTGTTCACAGTTCAAACATTATTGCCTTACAAGATTTGGGACAAATCACTTGATCTCTCAACCTATCAAAATGTGAAGAATATAGAATGTTATTATCTTTCAAGGCACCCAAGGATTAATTAATGCCTACAAAGTGTCTTAACATTGAGAAATCTAATCTCTAAAACTGATCGGTATTCTGTTCAATCACTTTTGTTGTGGTTTACCTACATGTACTTTGCATATATGAAAGTTTGTAAGTATATGCTCTGTAAAATATTAAAGTTCACATTGCAAAAGGACTTCACATGTCCACAAATTGCATAATAATTTCTTTACATTTTTACATTAATCGATTTATGTGCATGGCTGGATGCCATGCATAAAAAAGCCAAGCCTAAAAGTACTTCAGTTGGTAGCAGATATTTTTCAAAATCATTGTGCTCAACTTCACTTTCATGCATTATTTGAAGCATTCATTGCCTCATTCTTTTCTTCTTCAGCCCAGAATGTTGTGGCTGGTACTAAAGGTGCCATTAGTGGAGAACTAGTTTCCCTAGAAATTTGGTCACCAGATGTACCAGATCTGACATTAATTGATCTTCCTGGAATTGCCAGAGTGGCTGTGGGGGACCAGCCAAAAGACATCGGGGAACAGGTAAAACTCAGTATCCTCATATGCCAGTCTATTCACAGTCACTTCTGTAACCTACCTCATGCGCAAGCCTTTGCTGTAGGATGCTGAAGTTGTTATGCTGGGCTTCTGAGCCAGCAATAAAGCTACACTGACAAACAGGCCTATTTTTCATGCAAGGAAATGCTCACAGGAACAGTGAGGTCCAGGATCTTCTGTCTGCCCTGTCATGCCAGAGGGAGTTGCTCGCACTAGCTGTGAAGGAGCCAAGTCAGGGGCCCTGGCACAGCCCACCCATGGGAGCATGGAATAAGCCACCCATATGGACCTTGAACACAGTGTTGCCCCTCTGTACTTTGGCTAGACTGCAGTCTGGAAGACATATACACCCCAAAATGGGTTGTCTCTTACCAGCTTTTTGGATGTATTTGGCAAAGGTGAACAGATCTGAGCTCTTGTAAGCTCTTCTGGAGCAAGGCAGCAAATTGGCCCTCTTACAAGTTTGTTGCTCTGTCATCCCTTACTTATGGAGCTCATCAGAATCAGATCCACCCTGTTTTTTCTCATCCCTTAAGGAGTCCCAGCAGACCCTTTTTGAAGTAAGCAGAATATGCACTAAATTGGAGGGGATCTCTGCTCTTCCTCTGACTGCTTTTAGAAGAAATGCTGGAGAACGCAGATAAAACTCTAGTTGGACAAGGCCATCTGTAAGGATGATGTGCAGGAGCTAGGTGTACTGTTTCTCCTAGAACACCTTTAAATTGGAACTTGGAATAAGAGTAGCTCAAACTGAACTAGACATATCAACAAAACTGAGACAATATTGGATTGTCTGAGTTTAATTCCCTGGGAGAAGACTAATTTCGTTTCACACTTAGTAATCTTCCTATTGTATTCAAAAGAAAGCAGCAGGTATGACATATTCCACACATTTTCAGCCTGCATGCCTCATAGACAGAGGCTATAGCATTGTAGCATGTTAGAAATTGGGACGGATGTGAAGTCGAAAAGAGAGGCACCTTTACCAAGACTCAGGAGAAAGAAAGAATAAACTTAGTATAAGCACAATAGACCTGTGTAAACCTTTTGTAACAGAATACAAACTATGACAAACTCTTTTAGTTTGGCATTGAAACATAGAAGCAACACCAAATAGATGACTTGTGAGACTTGGGTTTTTTGGTTGGTTGGTTGGTTTTGGTTTGAGGTTTTGGATTGGGTTTTTTTTCCCCACAAATACTCCACTGAAATATAAGCCAAAGACATTTTCTCTCCTTTCAGAGATACAAATTTGAGATTTATCAGCATGATCTAGCTTGCTCTCTTTCTCTAGGTGTGTACCTCGATATCAGAACTTGTTTTTCTCACGTGATTATTTGCAAAATATCTTCCATATTTCCATAATGACAGATTATATGCATGAAAGATTAATCTGTACATAGCTCTCAGAACAGGTATAACATCCAAACATGCTAGATGTTTGGCTTAATCTTGACATAGGAAAAGAGGCTGCATTTTTCTGCTGACCCATTTCCATGCTATCCTTTAGCATGTAATACTATCCTCAGTAAATGCGACATTTAATGCCATTAGACAGTGGCTCATATTGCTAGAAATGGTCACATCTTACATGGAAGCATCTAATTTCACTGAACTTTGTTAATGCTGTATTGCATTGCAGATCAAAATACTACTTAAAAAAATTATTTGCTTCAAAGAAACACTCAATTTGGTAGTGGTGCCATGTAATGTGGATATTGCAACAACAGAAGCATTGAAAATGGCTCAAGAGGTGGATCCCAGGGGAGAAAGGACACTAGGTGAGACAATTTTTAATCTACAAGTTGAGGAGAAATGTGAATCTTGTTTCCATGAAGGTCTGATGTTCTGTATTCCATGCTAGATCTGTAGAATTGTCTACTAGAAGAAGGGAAAAAGAAAACAGCCTAAATGAACTATTTACAAAGCTTGAGATGATCCAGTAGCTCTAAGAATCCCTCAACTTTGAGTCTTGCTGGCATATATGTTATAATTGCAGGAAAGCTTTGCTGCTGCCTGTTAAAAAAGGATTTGCAAGACAAAAAGAGGGTGGGAGGCCAACTGCTGAGCAAGTTTTACAGCCCAAGAGATGAAAGCTCTCTAGAGGAGGAAAAATAACCAACAAATGAAGAGAAGTTGCTTTATAAAACATGGTACAGAGTATTCCTGCTCTGGGTGTCCTACTACACCTCTCCCACCTTCAATCTCTGCAGTTGACTAACTTTCTCTTTGGCTAATTTCCCAGGGATCCTCACAAAACCTGACCTGGTGGATAGAGGAACTGAACAGTCTGTCATTAAGATAATGCAAAACAAGGTCATCCCTCTCAAAAAAGGTTACATGATTGTGAAGTGTCGTGGGCAGCAGGACATCCACAACAAACTGTCCTTGGCCACTGCAATCCAGCAGGAGAGAAAATTCTTCCAGACTCATAAACATTTCAGGTACTTCTCACAGCAAGGACCTAATCAAAAACATATTAAAGTCACTTCAAAGCTTCCTGTTGACTTGCTGAGATTTAAATTAGGGTTAGAAACAGGTATTAATGATACTCACTATTTCTCATTGCCCATGTAGTGTTACATTCCAGGGAGCCAGAAGAATTTTACATGTCAAATAAAACTTCAAAATGCACTTTGGATGCAAGTTTGATATATCTATCTCTCCTTAATGGTCTTCAAAAGTTCAGAATAGTCTCAAAAAATCTAATTTAAGCATCTTACATGCTTGAGCACTTCAAGTCAAGCACTGAAGTATTTCTATGCACTGGGAAACATGGTTAAACTCAGCATGAGAAAGGATACTGCCTGTGCTAAGGGCACAGATTTCCCCAGAAGATGGCTCAGCAGCAAATAAATCATAATATAGAGAATGGCAGGTGAAAAGGGTTTGGAATCAGTGTCCCTCACACATGCAGAAATAACACAGCAACACATTAATCTGCTGATACATTTTGCTATTTTCAGGTTCTTCTCTGTTTCCATTTGCTTAGCCAGTAGCAGTAGCTGTCAAACAACTCTTGCATAAAATGCCCAGAGTCCTGGGCTGCTGCCGCATCTGTGTTTGCACTGCCCAGACAGCCCTTCTTTAACTCAATTTGTGTATTTACTCAAATTGTGTACAACTAGTGAAAACAGAGCAAAGCATCAGCGCTACATCCTTGCCCTGCCCATGCAGTCTATCCAAAAACACCTTTTCCTCTTTTTTGCAGCATTCTTCTGGAAGAAAGAAGAGCTACTATCCCTTATCTGGCAGAAAAGCTCACAAATGAACTTGTGGGACATATTATTGTAAGTAACAGAAGTGCTATACTAAGTTGTTTGTGTTAGCTACAGTCTAGAAATAAGTTCAGCCCTTTAACCTTGGGTTGCAATTGATTGCAACTGGATTGCATCTTTATATGCATAGACAGCACTTAATTATCCTTCAGTACAGCAATCTGAGGACAAATTGCACTGAGAGTTAAAGGTGAAAAAACCTGTGTTCTGTTAATCTTAAACTGAACATTAACAATAGGCAAATAATTTCATTTGTGACTCATAACTCCTGCCTTTTCAATGATAGCCATGTTATTTCTTTTTGCTTTTGAAGAGTGTTGATTGGCTGGGAGACAAGTTACTGCTATGAGCTTACTAAAACACAGTAATTTCTATTGAACTGAAAATGTCCTAAAAAAATTCAAGTAAGGTGTAATTGGTTTATTATATTTTTATACTAATGTAAATATATTGGAGTTTTAATTTTATAGACATGTATCTGTAAGTAATATATCTTATTTCATTAAGGGAAAATGCTAAAATACAGGGAACCTCTAAATTCAGTACTGAAGCAGAAAAACCAAGCATTTACATATCCTGATGCAACTAAACAGCTGTGTTCAATCAGGTATTTATCAGGAATGGAAGGGTCAGTGCATTCCCCACATCACCACCTCCTTGGCACAACTTGTGAGAACATAGTTTTTGGCTCACTATAGATGAAATGTTGTTAGGGACTGTTGCTAGGTTGTCTAGGGACTGTAGCTACTCTGCCCACCTCACAGTGAGGTCCAGCTTGACTTCTCAGAGAGGTCTTAGCCCCCTGCCTTCTCTCAATGAAGGCCATATTTGCATTTCCATGGTATCCCACCGTGTGTGGGATGCAAGAACAGCAAGCTCTTAGACTTCAAAGAGCGGCAAAGATCTTGTGCAGGTATAGGTCATTCTTAGAGATTTTATTTTCCTTCCAAACCCAGACATGTTCAACCTACCCCCAGCATTAAGTGACAGAAATGCTCTACATTTTCCACTCAAAATGACACTTCAAAGGACTGTAATTGTTTTGCTCTA
>JANHGB010022941.1:2728-16574 GCA_026283785.1 Coracopsis vasa
CCAAAGTCTGCTCTCTTGAAGTCCAGGGCAGTGAGCTTGCTGCACACTCTTCTCACTGTCCTGAGGATCTTGAACTCGACCATCTCATGATTGCAAACATCTTGAAGCAACGACAGTTTCTCATAAGAACTAACTCTGACTAATCAGAATTTTCCACCCCTTGCATCACATGCACCTGTGTTTGCCTGCATAGTTATCAGATTCCCATAAACAAATAAATATACTATTTTTGCATGTGCGTGAATGTATCATAGGGATATAAGTAAACTTGATGTCATCCTTGCAAGAAAACAACGTGTACAAGTACAAAATAAGGAAAATTTCTTTTCTCTGTGTCCTGTCCTCTTCCCCTAATATATGTGCATTAAAATACAGACCAGCAATGCAGGTAGTATAAACACACAAGGAACATCGCAGAACAACCAGACTGGTAAAACAAAACTGACTTAGAAAAAAACCCACCTAAAATTAAATTTTGTACTCCACATTTAGACTCTGCAATAAAGCTGTATCACGCTCAGAGCTGTGTTATTATCACCATTCATTTAGCCCATTTGATGTGTTTTGATGTTAAGCAAAGCATGCAGAATGCATGTACACAAGCCAAAACCAAAATAAGTGCATTGGTCTCAGGTGCAGTATTGATCTACTCTGGTATTCAGAAACATAATATACATAAATATTGCATATTGAAAAGAACATTCTCTGTTATTTCACAGAAGAAGCATTTCATTTGTTGTAATAAATTGCTAATCTGACAGCTTGCAGACAGAGTAATGTTTACAGTATTTTAAGGTTCATCTCGTTTCCTTGTTCTTTTGTGCCATTTGGCAGTGAGAGATAATTCATGCTTTCCTTTTTATCCGACTGTAATGGCAGTGCAGTAAATTATATCTGAGGTTATTTTAGCCAACCAGAAACCCTGATTAGTTGTAGTCTAATTAAGGAATAATGAATGAGGAAGTGACAAATTTCCTCTTCCTCATTTATTTTTGTAATTAAATTGCATACTGTGCATCAATCAAATAATCTACATTATTAGAATTTGAAACTTTTTTTGTAACCCATGTGCTGCTTTTTTGGCAGGAACATTTATCAGGCTTTATGACCAGCTGTCAAGAAATCATAAGGTACCGACATTAAGCTATCTATCTGATAAATGTCCTTAAGGAAAGACAGAAAATAATCAGCTGTAGCTGTTGCAAGAATACCAGAACAGTGCAGTGCTTCCACTAGGTGTAGCAGAGGGTCAGAGCTTACTGTTAAGATAATTATCCAGGTTGTCAGCCAACAACTAAGGCCTAGTACTTCTCCCAAGCTCTTAAACTTCTACAGCTTAGTCTGCAGTGTCACTTCTCCTTCTGTAAGTCTTGATTTGATAGAATAAACTGAGTACTGCATAAATTAGAGGTGAAAACCTTTCTAAAGAAGATGGAAAACCACAGCTTTACCCATTATTAAGTTTACAAGCCACAGATAAAACATACCTTAGGGGCTTAAATCTTATGCACAAAATGTGGAGTTAGGAAGTAGTGAAAAAGGTAGTTTAGGAATGTTCAAAATACAGGAATTTGCTTTTGAAGGCTTCCAGATTTTCAGAGGGAAAAAAAAAAAGAAAAACAAAACCAAAGTAAAATACAATTTTAGCCAAAATGCTCATTTGGAATATTTCCCTGATGTCATATGGTAGGCGGAGTTAAAGATTTATAGTGTCTTTTTCTTCTTTTAATGCGTCTTCTATCTGCTTCTGTTTACTGTAGTGTCAAAAATAAGCTGATTTACATAATTTATATTACTTACAGCATTAGCTGCTGACTAGCCTTTTATATTACATTAAAAAAATAAGTAAAGTAAAATGATATAGTGACAGCAGTCATCAGAAACCCACTACTGCTACTGAACTAAGACCAATATTTTCTCTTATCCATTCTTTTTAACAAGATACCACTGTAACAAGTCTTTCTTGTTAAATTATATCTGAAGCAGAAATTAAGAGTGTCCTTGTAATGTGGAATGAATTGGACAAGAAAGACCCATATTGTAATTCTAAACTAAGTTCACAGAAGTTTGAAAAGTATTTTCTTTATAGAGGTAAAAAACATGATATAAACCAAATTCCAGAAGAAGCTGTGAGAGGAAGTTTGGGTTTTTTTTTTCTGTCAAGTGTTCTGTCTCACAGTGTATCTAGTGATCTTCTTAACACTCATGACAGGGCTAAGTTTACGTTTCTATGGGTATTTAGGTAAGACATAAGCAAGAAGTATTTGATAGCTTCCAAACAAAAAGCTTTGCACTTGACATAAAAAGCATAATTTTCTACATGTCATTGCTTCTCATCTAGGTTCAGCCTCTATATGAGAGTTTAACTTAAATCTTAAAGAAAGATCTAGATTCTTAGCTCCTATTCAAGAATTAGAATGCAACAGAAGGAAGTTATGGCCCTAAAGTCCTCTTGAGGATCTTCGTTTTCCATTTAAAATATCAAGACATAAACAAGAATCCTAACTCTACCCTCTCGAAGATGATGAAGAGAATAATTACTTAAGTACGTATTCTCACTGCATATTTTCATATATCAAATAAAACAGGTCACAAATTCCTATGCAGATATTTTGTCATGGTGAAATTTACAATTTCTTCTTTCTAGGAATGGATTCCACTAGTCTATATGCAAAATAGCAACACAACCAACAATTTCTTACAGGCCGTCTTTTTCACTGCACTGTTTTCAGTTTAAAAATATAAGGACATAGTGCTACAAAAATGCCACAACAAAATGGAAAAATCCCGTGGTGTTTTACATTGTACCTGGCTGACAACTTAATCTACAATTATCACCATTACCACAAACTTTGAAATGTTAAAATGTTAAGTCTTTATGTTTCATTACAAAAATTATTCTGCTGTAAAATTACTATGTAATAGTTACAACTATGGTTATGTTTGAATGACAATATTTGCTTTGCTTACAAAAAATGCCCATTGTTCATGTTTCCCCTGGTATTAGTCTGCAGTGTTTGAAAGACAGGTCACTATATTCAGAATATGAACTAATTCTGAATGTTTCTTAGATATGATCAAAGCATCAGAAATTTTTGGTACATTTATCACTGGAAATGGGAGCTGGGAAGGAGGGAGCAAGACCTTTGATTTTCGTTTTGCAAATGGTAGGTTTGAATATCCTTTCAAATTTCAGTAAGCCCTATACGCTTAAGGAGGAAAAACACCTGAGAGATGTACGATTACATGACTTTAAGCTTCCAAACACAGGAATACAATATTGATCCTCAAAAATCATTATACTGTTGATGCAAGAGGAGGGAAAAGTAGGAAAACCTTTTTCTATTAATGCTTCAGGCAACTATCGCAAGGGACTTGCGAGTCCTAAATTTGCTGCAACTCTTAGCAAATAAAAATACACAAAGCTTTTTAGACTTTTAACGTAGCAAACATTTCAAAAGCCATTTTTCACTATTTCACTGTGAGTAGATACCACTAAGCAGCTGGGAAATCTAATTTAGGTTTGAAATCTACTTACAGTTTTGAGATCCTTGGCACTATTTCTGGGGGGGTCCTTGTATAATGCTTTTAGAGCAGAATAAAAATATTACATAATGAGAGCCAAATATATTGTAAGGTAATGAAATTACTAATTTGTTGTAAGTGCCCATCTTTCCCCCTTATTCCATGCCTAGCAGGTCAACACAGCAATATTATTTTAATCATATACAATTCTATTTCTAATATCTGATTTAAGCAACCAACTGCCTCTGTAGTATTAGAACTACTTAGGAAATGTAGGGTTTTTGTGCAGGTGGATGAGAAATTAAGTCAAAAGGGTTTTTAAAAAAAGCGTATTTTTAGGCATTTCATTACTACTTGACAGTGTTGACTGTGGTTGTATTTGGCATTGTCTAGAAGCAGAGAAAGTGGGAAAAGCAATGTTAACACGTGGTTTCCATTTGGATTTTTCACTACCAGTGTCTTTCCTTAGAAAACTCTTCCTGAGCTATGTGCAACTCTTCTCTCCCCTTAGTAACAGAAGCTGTTGGAGAACCTTTAGATTCAGCTATGACAGAACTTATTTCACTTGAACATTATTATTTCTTACAGGAATTTCTTCTTTATCAAGATTGCATGTGTAGCTGGTAGCAAACAAAGTTTTATTTTTTTTTTTTTGTTTCCCCAGGTCTTATATCTCTGATTAAGAAAATATAAGGAAACTATTCCTCTGCCCATTCATGTTTTAGCTGTAATATATATTAACTAGGACTGATTTATGTTTAGGAAGGTTTAGTGCTAGTGAGGTTTATAATAGTTTTATTGGAAGCGTATAACAAGATTCAGTGTTTGTCAGCAGCTGGACCAGTGAGCAGCCTCATGGTCACCGAGTATAAATGCAGTGGTAGGCAAGAAAATCTAGATCATCCCCCAAAATGAGAAGTAAAAATAAATGTAAGAGCATTTTACTAGCATTTACAAGCACATTCAAAATTTCACTTCTTATCACTTACACTGCTGAATTGCTGCTCCTAAATAAGGACAATCCTTCAGAATAAATAACAGCATTGCAGCAATAGAATAAGAAATTATTATGTTGGTACTTGTAGTGTATTCACAACTAGAAAACATGTCCTTTTTCTCCACTTCCCAATGCAGCTACCAGCCTGAGTCCCTCCTGTGTGATCGCTACAGTCAGTGCAAAAGTATTGATATGTTTCCTTCCTGTTGGAAATTGCCTCACCTTCATGTTAGAGACTCAAGCTGAGAGGAAAAAAAAAATCATAAGGCACTTGACTTGCAAATAATCTCTCACAGCAGGTCAGGGTCAGCTAACTTTCCTTGCCAAAAAAAGAAAAAAGCAAGAAGCAAAAGGGAAGGAGAGACAGATCTGATTTCTGCTAATGTCCAGCCCGTCTGCTCAGCCAGATGGCCAACTGAATCACAAGAGGAAGGTGTCACAGTCACAGAGAAACCTGAGTCTTTCGTGCTTTATCATACTCTAGCTAAAATAATAATTCAACAGCAGTCAACAGAACCCTAAAGGCTTTGTGTACTGGCATGCCGAGCTTTCCTGTAATCACTGCGATATCTCCAGGAACAAGGGGTGGCATGAATCATTATTTAGATGTGATAACATGACCCATACAAACATTAGGGGATAATGGGCAAGTCTGCACTCTGCAAATCGAATCACACCATGATCCATCATTAACCTAAGTGAGCTATTGCTTTATTGAAGTAGCCCTGTACACGAATAGGTCACAGTCCATTTAAAAGCCAAGAGATTTGTTAATGCTCTATGGACTTACATTCTATTAGAACATTCAGCCTGATAATAACTGAGACTGTAAATATGCTCTTAAAGATAGGTAGTAAAAAAAGGAAAAACTTCAGATTTATACAGGAATAATTTTAGAATGTTCCACTGAAATGTTCTTATTTACACATATAGAGAAAGGTATGCTTATATGTGTATCAAGTTTAGTTTTATCTTAAGTAAGAAAATAGTCACTAATTTTGATTGTTTTATTCCTCACAAACTTTTATAGTGCAAGACCTTGGGACTGTGTGAAAATTAATGCACTTCCAGTTAATATGAATCAGCAGTACATGACAAATTAATATTGCCCTTCAGAATTCAGCTTAGGAGGTTTTCAACATTAAGCCATTTAATTGCTACTTTCGGAACTCTGGATTTTGCAGATATAAGTTCAGGAGTTAATACCAGTTCTGCACTGTTCCATCTAGATTATAGGACTGAGCTTCAGAATCATTTAAGACAAACCTTTCAAAGATTTCTCCCCTTTTTACGGCACCCTGGCAGCTTTATTTAATTGTGGATGCAACCAGGAACTGTGGACACCATCCTTCAAGACTGTTAAATCATAAATGAAGGAATTATATTCCTCCTAAGTTTCCTGAAATAAAGTTTAAATCAATAATTTTTTTCCTAAAAAAAGAAAAAAAAATTATTCTTACTGATATGAAGCTTATACCAATTCTTTGCAAAAAGGTGAATAAATAAATTATCTATTACACAAATCACTATACAATAACAAACCAGTTTTGCCTGACAAAGGTAATAATGGGCTTAGCAGCTGAGAGGAAGACATTTTCTCCAGGAACTGCATGGGTAATCTGGGAGCAGCATATGCAGCAGAACTTGCTAAATAGTGGAGAAACTGGTAATCCTGACACCTGAAAGCACTTTTACTTGCTACTAGGAAGGACAGCTGGTTTGCTTCTACTTCCTTCACTTTCACCTTGCAGAATTAAAAAATATCTATGACTACCTCCTGTATGACTCTGTTATACAGATGTTCTCAGTATACACAGTGTTTTAAGGGAATCTGTATTGCACTTTTTGTAAATTCCAGGGCACGTACACAGAATAACTTTGATCACATTTCTAAGATGTATCACAACAAGTTAGCAAATATTACTATACATGCTGTTTTGTTAATTTCTTTGTTGGGGCATATTTCACTTTTCATGTATTCAAATTATATACTTATCTCCTTCACATTTCCTCAAGATCCTTTGAGACTTTTACCTGCTGAACTGAAATTCACAATGGCATACTGCTTTTACTGGCAAGAGCCTGAGTATAAAGGTAGTCTTTTTTTTTCCCCTCCAGTCATGGTTTCAGGAAGGACACATACTCATGTTTAAACAACTCAGTTCACTCTACAGCTCTGGGAACCAAATCCGGAGAAATACTTTTCCTGTGCATAGTAACGAAGTACCCATGAACCACCTACAGCTTTACTTAAGTGTCTAACATACAGCAACACTGCTGTATCAGATGGTTCTCTGAATTCTGTCTTACACTTGTATTTCTGGAACCTACCCGATGATCAAATATGATTTTCTATAACATTTAAATAGCATGCCAATATTAAAAGGCAGAATTTGTTTACCCTTAAACAGTTAGGGCTGTATGCAGGCCACTGATGAGTTCTTCTTCCTGATGTCTATTTGATTTAGTAATCGAACAAAAATGCATTCTCTCTGTAAGGAGGCAGCTGATAAATTAGAGAAGAAGATACAGAAACCAACTGCTTATGATAAAACTTAGAAATACAGGACAAAAAGGCTGCTATCTAGTCTTTGATCACCATCTCCCTCTGTCACAGCCAAGCAAATGATGCTGATACTTTGTCTCCCGGACTATCTGGGTGAGTTCCCAGAACTCAACTTTAGAAAAATTCATTGTTGGATTATTTTATTATTATTATTATTTTGTTTGTTGTTTTTTTCCTGTGGTGGTTTTGTTTCTTTGCTTTGGTTTTGTTGGTAGGGTTTTTTTTCTGGGACTGATACTAGTTTTTGAATAGACTGAATTAGTCTCTGCTCCTACTGCTGAGAACAGATGCCATGTTGCCAGAAAAAAATATAGAATGAACAGCAATATTTTTTATATGGTACATTTTCTGTAGATCTCACTCCTGTTTATATACACCCATTTACATACACCAAAAATCCATCTGTACATGTAGTCAAGAACAATCTTTGGCCAAATTTGCTGACAGTTTTCATGTGTTAGTAGAGTTCAGCTACTTCAACAAGTAAAAACCTAGGTTTCAAGATACAAAAACACAGCATGAAAGCCTTTCAAAGTTTCACATAGTAAAATGCATCATCACTAAGTGGTATGTAGTTGGATGTGTTTGTCTTTTAACAGAAAGATATTTGACAGACCACCTAGAAACAGGCACTGTCCTACCTATTTCTTTCTGCCTAGTTTAGGGGGCTATTGTATGTCTTACACACTAGAGTGAGATATCCCTTTATATGAACACACATATTAAATGAAGTCCTTGAAATATCACGTGCATTTTAGTCACACAACAGCCTTTTTTAGACAGACTCACAGACTTGCTTTTTCATTCATCTCTCTGCTTCTGTGTAAAACTTCTTCTTCTGACAGCAGGCTAAAGGCACGGCTTTAGGCCTGAAGTAGATTACCTAATATTTATGAGTGGTTAGAGAGAAAAAATACATGATGTGAAGGTCAAAACTTTGACCTAAAATATAGCTTATAAATTAAGGAAGGAGAAAGACAGGTGGTAAGAAAATGGCAGGCTGGTAGAAAATAAACCACCCAAGGCCATGCCTTACACTTTATGTAAATCTTTATTAAGTTTACATGTTACTATTAATCAGTGCTTAATTAATTCTTCATTTTCCTATAACAGCCCAACCAGGGGCATATGTCAGACAGCAAAAATTTAGTAGGAGAATATGTTCTGATAAAGTCTGACACCTGAAGGAAAAGGGTTAGACCCAGGTAACTGCTGGCTGCTGGTCCATTTCCAAGGAAATCCACAGTGCAGTTTCATGACTTTCTTAAATAGTACTAACCACAGCTCTCAAAAGGACCTTTACCAGCAGGTACGCAAGAGCATGGCAACAACATGGCAGCCATACTCTCTGCCTGGGTAACTGCTTGCTATTTGCCAATAACAAAACAGTATTCCCTTTGTGACTGAGAGCCCCCAGTCAAGGTTAAGTCAGCTTTATTCCTGCTCTGTGCTCCCAACGAGGGAAGGATCAACCAAAACTGAAGCCAATTTCTACAGGAATAAATAATTACTACTAGAATGCAACAAGAAAAGTGCTGATGAATCAAGTCTCTTGTACCTGTTCAATGAGCTGTCTCTTCAGTGAATCACCCAGCTTTTTTCCTCTGACAAGGACCAGAATCATGATTCTTTCCATCAATGCCAGGAAAGTTGAAATCAAGAAGTTTTATTTACCTTTAGCCAGGTTTAATTTCTCATTTTCTAGTTAAGTATTTCAAACCCAAGAATGGATTTTAATACTATCATAATTTTCCTACCTACCATCATTGTTTTTAATATGCAGTTCAATCCATCAGATCATTAACACATTCTCCATGCTACTTTGAAGTGTTTTCCTTTAGCTGAAGTAATTTTCAAGGTTCATCTCTAATTTGATGCAAGTCCCATCATATTTCATGCTATTCTCAAAGTTTTCAGTGGTTTAAGACATAAAGTGACATTGGGAACTAAAATATAGTAAGTGCAGATTAAATCTAAATTTTGCTGTAGATAGTAAGAATCAATGTACTGAGACAAAACATAAGAAACGATGCAAAGCCAAACAAAACATTAAGCAAAATATTTGTTACAAGATTTCAGAAAAGTATATAGCTATAACAAGCTATGACAAAGTTCACTTGATCTGTCAGAGAAATGCAACCCCTCCCTGGTATTTGGCAAAGCAGCTACTTCATCATCCCTTACAAAGGGTTTCACTGGATAAAAGAAAACAAATCAATCAGTAGAACAATAAATAACAATGAAATTAGGGAAGGACATCCAATAAAACAAAGTGCCCAAGACAGTATGTTTTACTTGTTTCATTTGATAGCAATGCTGGCTTTTCAGTAATGAGAAATGATAAATATGTTACAGTACATATCAGGAAAAAGAGTACTTTCTTTAGCAAAGAGCTTCTTAAAACCATGCTAGTGGTTATAGAAATCATCTCTTAATATCAGCCAGACTCTTATGCAGCATCCTAAACAGAGACAAACTTAGTCGTCTTAAACTGAGGTCTCTGAACAGCAACTTGTATTAATGAGGGATGACCGGATATGTACTCCTTTACTCTAGTGTTTACCTTAAGAAATACACTATCAGGTTTACTCTGTTGAATCTAATAGTATCACAATACAAAATAACACAAGTGAAAATACAACCCAACATGACTTCCATTACTATGACATGACCACTTATAAATATCATACAGCTCCTAAGTGTAGGACAGTAAAAGTGAATATACTGAAACAAATAACATACCACAGGCCCTACCCCTTCTCTCCCCATCCAAGACTTCCTTAAAAGTGAAATCTAAAGTGGAAAAAAAGGGGCAGGAGGGGGGGACATCTTTGGTATAAGATGTTATATTGCAGTTCCTCTAGTGAACAACCAGTTGCCTAAGAAAAGGCAAAGATCCCATTATTTTTCATAACACAGTGTTATAAAACATAAAACTTTAAACAACATCCCGTCCTAGTAGCATTTGTCTATTAAGTCACTGTTGCCACCAAACACCATAATTCATTTCTTTGCAACACCTTAAACTCAGTGTGCTATACAATCTCAAATTACATTCACCTTTTAAAATGTCTCATAAATATGTCTCTGTTTCAAGGGTCTGTATAAACGCACCCAAACTTGTCTATACATACAAATTCTTTAAGTGGAGTATCTGATATTTAATCATTCATTTTTGTGAGTGATGTAAAAGCAGAACAGCATTTGGCTTCATATAACAATCTTCACAATTAAGATCCCTGAAAGTGCTTTGCAAATGAATAGCCAACCAATATGCTTATGCTGTAGGCAAATACATGTGGTTTGAAGTACAGCAGATAAATGAGGAAGTATTAGTTTCTTCTCTTAACACACGAGTAGAAAAGTCACAGTTAAAGATAAATCAAAGACACTGTGGAACCAGCATTAATTTCGCCTTGTTCTGTGTTTCATTCCTGCCTCTTTTTGTGAACAGTGTTTAATTTACAGGTTCAAGCCTATCAGCTGTCAGAAATGAATGACAATGCGAAAACAAGATTAAAATGTGGCTGTTTTACTCTGCAGCATATTGAGAAAAGTATCAGTGTATTTTCTTACTTAAAATGACATATATTAGATCTTCCAGAAATATTTTTCATTATGTATTTACACTAAAATTTAATTGGTCATGTTTCTTTTCTAGACTTTCACAGGATGATGACAATTCTGCTGGAGTTGTTCAACAATTTGATTATCTTTGCTTTTTTATTTATATAGTTCAGCACATACACACACATATCACTGTCAATATTATGAAAAATATAGAGGAAACAGTTTGGTGTTTCTAAAAGAAACAAATAGAATTGCTTAATAGAAATACATATAAATGATTATTTTTCAGAACCTTGTGACTGTGAATTAGACAACTAATTAAAAACGCAAGTTGTCATCACAAAATTATTTCACATGACACTCACATCTATACTAGTAGCTATGTTATGTGGTATTAAAGTATAAGCAATAGAGGCAAAGCTTTTCTCAAATTTTGAATATTGTTATATAAAGACTGATAGAGATTGTGGAAGCAGAATTCATGACCAAAATTCAGCTTTTAAGGTAAATATATATAAACTTAAAACATATTATGTTTCTTCATTGGAACAGCTTCAGGTAATTAGATCTAGAAAATAAGGACAGAGATGCAAAGGTCGCATGCACTATTCTTATGATCTTTAAAAGCATAAAGATAAGCATAAGCAATATGTTCAAGAGCAAAAGGTATGATGTCCCCTTGGAGAGACACTGTCATCTTCAGAATGATGTATGTGCCAAAATTCTTTTTAGATACATTCAAGAAAGCCGGTATTTATGATAAGTTACGCCTAACAAGAAAGATGTGCTCCAAATAATCTGGAGTTTTGTATTTTAAGAGTCAATTAACTCATTAGAAACTATTAGCACTGAATTGGTTTTATAGTAGGGTGTAAAGTAAGAAAAGCCCCACTCTCTATCAATGAGATGGCTGCACGTCCCTCTGTGGTTGCATGTACAGCAGATACAAGTCCACGTACTCACCCCCTTGCCTGTGTGCTTCATTACATAAAGATAGGGCAAGTTTTCCCCAGACTTTATCCTCTCTGTCTTACTGTAACACTGTGCACATCTGAATAGTTTATAAAGGTTGATATGGGACTAATGCGTCCTTTGAGCATGTTAAAGACAATTCATCTGAGCTCTGGATGACTACAAGAATGTTTGAAAATTTGATAATGATGCTTTGAACAGATACATGTAACTTACCCACTCTCTAATTCTGTGATAACTGACAATAACTAATTAAACACAACTTCTTAACCTTTTATAAAGCATTTATAACCACAACTTTAAGATAGTGTTATAATAGTATCCAGATAAAACCAATAAAGGCAGAAACATCATGTGATTTTCATGTTACACAGGTATCAAAAATTTCCAAAACATTCTTATACAGAAAAGTATTTAAAATAATTTCAATAGTGAAAAAGCTGTCATCAGCCTAAAAATTACTTAAGGAAACTCAATTTAGGAATTTGCTAACCTATAAAATTTTTAAATCATCTCAATCACTACTATTGAACTGATGGGATATTTAAGGTTGAAAGCAAGCAAAATAAACATTTGTTTTCTGAATACTGATTACTCGTCATCTTTTTCTTCAGAAGAACGAAACTCCAACCGATGGGTAGAAAATGAGAAATTGCATCTAGGAAGGCAACCGTAACATTTATATTTTCTGTCCTGTTATCTATTTTATATTGTACATCACTGCAGCAAAAACAGTATTTCTTCTATATTCGGAAAAAAAAAAAACCACAAAGTATCGAACATTTTGAGAGAATTCTTTCTATCTATCCTGAATAGAAAGGAAATTGTCGGAGATTGTATTATCTCATTATCATATTATCTCTATGTGTTATACCATTCAGCAAAGCAGGTAAACAAATACCATAGAACTGACATTAAGAGCAGTGTGGGGTGAAGGGAGGAGACAGAGAGAGAAGGAAAGGGGTAGCAAATTAATCCAAATAAAGTACACTTGAGGAAAAATGTCATATATGTGATAGACGTGAGAAAGGTGAATAAATTACTTTTTAAAGAAGTCTTTTCAAACTAAAGCCTTTTGTTTCTTGCTTCCCCAAAAAAAAGAATTTGTTTTCCCTACCATCTCTAACAGGGACCCCAACCTGAGCAAACAGCAACATCAGGTAATGAGTTTGATCACACGAGACAGAAGCGTGTGGTCTGCGTACTGGTATGTTCTGGAGCACTCAAATCAGTTTGGCAATTAACTGCTTCTGACTTCTGCAATGTAACCATCTGGCTTTCAGATCTGAGGAAATATTCTGCAAGAAGCCTTGAAACCTCTTAAAAACACGCTGTGATCAATGAAAGGTTTAACGATATGTTCAAGAGGACCAAAATAAAGATTTCCTGACCAATTCCTGAATTTCCTAAAAGCAGGGTTTCATGGAAACATTTTAATCCCTATTTATTTTGTATCTGAAATGCAGTCACATACACAGCAAAAGGTACATTGCCATTAAGACCTACTTATTATTCCTGAATTGTTAGGCTTTTTGTGATTTATATTTGAACTTCAAAATAGAGAAAAAATTACCAGTAACCCCAACTGCTCATTGATGTTATTCACCAATAAAATTGCCTGCCTTCCTGTTTAGCTCTATACAGATAGTTGCAGATACAGAAAAAAATCAGCCATCACTCAGTACACACAGAAATTAACATAAAGTCCATCACCACCACAGTGCACTTTAAGAGGAATATTTAAAAAGCAAGAAACATGTATCCTTCTTAATCTAGACTAAATAGTTAGAATTTAAATACCAAACTCACAAAGGCATTCACATTAAAAAATTATGTGAAATATTTATCAAGATAAGTACCTTCACGTATCTCTGTTAGAGGCACACTTGCAGCATGATTTTATAATTCAGGACTAAACTCACCATTAAAATGTTTGTTATAAAGATTACGTATGTTCTACTGCTCATCACATGATGAGCAGTAGAATTCTACTAATTTGTAGAAGATCAATTTGAAACATTAAAATAATAAATCCCGGCTTGCATTTGAAAATCTTGCATGTGAGGGCTAAATTTTATTTCTCACCATTAAATTATTTCTGCAGTGCCTTTTTTTTTGTTTTTCTTTTTAGGAGGCGGCTGCTCAGGTGTTCAAGTCCAATTCATTTCATTCTTTTAAGTGAACCCTATCACTTTAAAGGCCAATGCTGCAGATAT
>JANHGB010022942.1:0-71152 GCA_026283785.1 Coracopsis vasa
CTTAGTGAAGCCATGCTGGCTGTCACCAAGCACCTTGTTGTTTTTCATGTGCCTTAGCATGCTTTCCAGGAGAATCTGCTTCAAGATTTTGACAGGCACAGAGACGAGACTGACTGGTCTGTAATTCCCTGAGTCATCCATTTTCCCCTTCTTGAAAATGGGGGTTATATTTCCTTTTTCCAGTTGTCAGGAACTTCACCGGACTGCCATGATTTTTCAAATAATAAATATATGTCAAATAGTCTGAAATTTCAGTGTCCTGTTGCCCGAAATTTCAGTAGGAACTGACAACTTTGCTCCTTTAAGCTGCACAGAAAGGCTTGGCACTGGATCATTTTTAACTCACAATCAGACGAATTTAACATAAAATAAGAACTTAACTCATTTTACTGTTTCTAAACAAATTAAGTTTTGTCTGGAAAAGACTGCTGTGATCAGTGCTAAGATTTCATGCATATTATTTCTCAGGATGTCAAGGATGGCTTTCTGTAAGGATTTGTTACTTGTTTTTCCTTTGCAATGAAGTAAAGCCTATTTCATACAGACGCAAGGTTGACTAAATCCTTCTCAGACAGCAGCACAGAGTACACTGAGGAGCACAGCACAAGAAGTATTACAGTCTGCATAATAAATTTATTGAAGCCTTTATATTTCTGTACATTTAAAATCTTTTCTTTTCCTGCTGAAGATTATATTTATCCTGAAACATTACCCTTCAAGTGCTAAAATGACAAGTGCTGATGAAGGTAAAGCTGATCAGCTCCAAGACTCCCACTGCTGAACATTATAAAGTTTCTCTTGTTCAAACAGTTAATTATCCAAATGTGAAGGATATCAGGAGGGGACCTGCTGAGCTTTACAGCTGACTTCCAGGGAATTATCCATAATAGAGCTGTTACAAGAAAGTTATGACAGACCCAACATACAGGGACCTCTGTTTACTTCTCCTGAGGATTTGTGCAGGACCTTATAATCAAACAGAGCTAGGACTTTCCTCAGAATGAAAGATACATTTTGCAAAGGGAAAGCAGTCCAATCAACCTCATGGTGTTTTATCACATAAACCCAGAGAGGATTCTCCAGAGTCACGCATGTTTAATTGCCTGCTGTAAAGATGACTGGCATTGCTCTGGTGCCTGGGACTACTTTCTCAAATGTAGGTTCTTAAAACAACTATCATGCCTTGTTCACAGCTGAAAATATAGTCCCTGGTGCCTTTATGCATGTTTTTTGAGAAGCCATGTGATCTCTTTATAATAAGCACTGAAAATGGATGTTTAAGTGACTGCAATTTGGGGTTTTTTAAGCTGTTACAATCGACATTTTGTGAACCTGGGACATACAATTCCACAAAAAAATAAAAAAAAAGTCAGGGTGAAAAAGCCTCCATGGCTACTTAAGAGTGTGAAAAAACAAACACTATTGGGTAAAACATAAAAATCTGCTAGAATTAGCTGCTAGAATACTCAAACCTTTGATAAATCTGCACAGTACTGGCTGATACTGCGGCAGCTAAAGCTCTATGACTCTTTATTTCCTGATCACAATCACTTGGTCTAAATGAAAATATATTAACTCCAGCTCTTTCTTATCCTCCCAGAAACTGTAATTTCTGCTCACAGCACAGTGCTGCCCTAGTCCAATAGTAGCTAGCTCAGAGGCTGGAAGCACAATAGTTTTTTCAACCCATTCTGCTTAGCAAGGCTAATATGCTTTTCTATTTTTTACTATTTCCCATAATCACCTTCCAGTATAGCTGCATAGTATTGTATTTGCCTGCATGGGCATGCCCTGGCTGGAGAAAAGAGCATAGACTCATGATTAAACCATGAAAGAGAGAACTAAAGGCACTGAGGAAGGTCCTACTAGGAGTTAACACCTGAAAACAAGCAGAGTCAGTTTATCCAAAGTAAATAGTTAATTTTGCATGACATACAGTGGGAAATAATAGTAGTATTATCATATCTTGCACCAAAGTTCATCATTATAATTACATAAACCTTTTTAAGAGGCCTATCACCATAGCATCTAGATGCTATCAATTAATAATTTCTAGACATTAATAATTTTTCCAGACATTAAGAATATCTCCCTTTGAAATATTACTTAACTTTGCAGTATAAGTTCTAAGCAGGTGCAACTAACAGCTTCTGTAAAATGATGTGCAGCAGAATGAGCAATTTTGGGTGTGATAATATCTTTGAAAGTTATGCCCTGCACTTATTACCATATAGTTGTAAGTGGGGTGGTATAATAATGAACTAGTAATGGAAAACACATTTCCATAATTGAGATAATCCATATTCTGTAGTACCACAGATTAATTTGCAAAATTAGTTTCATGTGATAAATGGTTATAAAATAGTAATGTGACTAACCAAAGCCAGAATCACTGAAAAGTTTCTCTGATATAATCATTCAATTTATTATTTTTCTTCGTTTTTTTCTGTCCATCCTTTTTTGCAGGCTTGGAGATTGAAAACTATATATGTTTTTCTATCAAATTCTTCATCAGTAAGATTGGAAAAAAAGATGTCATTATCCTGGCTATAAAGCTGTTGTGGCTATACTACTATCAGCACAGCTGCATGTATTGTTTTGGGAACACTTGGCTCATGAACCCTGACTCATTTCAAGGTTCAATAGCCTAAGTGCTGATGGGATTGCCTATGAAAGCCTTATGCCAAATCTTAGTTTTAGTTAGTTTTTCCCTCTTCCAGTCATTTTTTTGTGTACTTCTGCTTGTACTGGGAAAAACTTCAAGCCTGGAAACGATCATATTCTCCCCCCACTATAGAGAGAGAGTTCTCTCTATAACATTTCTAGAAAAGGACAGTCTTGGAATCACAGCAGTGAAATGCATCATAAATTCAAAGCATTCAGCAAAACCTGCAAATCTTAACTGCAAACAGTATGCCAGTATCATATAAACATATGCTCACATCTATTTTTGAATTTAATTTAGTAAAATAGTAAAACACAAATATGATAGGGAAACATCAAAGTGCATACACAGGAGTTTCATTCAATCCTCTGTGTTTCTGAGACAGTTTAATCTGATTGAAAACTGTGCCTCTAACTGAATCAGAGATTCACTCACCTAATGCCATGGCTACTGTTCCCATATTTGTGGTCTCACCACAGATCAATGAAGAGAAAGATTTGGAGATGTATGTCTCTAGCCAAGACATCACTAGCTGAGTATACCTCTAGCTATCACCATGCATTTGATCCCCCCAAACAACTGGCCTAATATTTTTATCTTATTTTCATAAATTAATTTGTAGAGAGCAAGTCTAGGTCCTTCAACCCAGAGGAACAATCTCAGCTTGACTGTCTGCAGATTCTTTCTTATGGAAAACCTCTTAAGTGTAATTGCAAAAGCATGGCAATGGTTTTAAAGCAGTGACTTTTCATGGAATAACTCCCCTCATGCTCATGTTATATTCTTACAGGAATCCTTTTATTGCTTTTCTTACAGCAGTCTCTTCAAGGCTTCAGTCTGTGGTCCTACTTATACTTGAATACTCTCTAGCTCCTTGTCTAGATGCTGTAATAATTCCACTTCCTCCTTTACTCATCTTTTTATTATGAAGTTTTTCATATACAGCATTTGCATATAACACCACTGAGTATTACCTATGTTACTGTTATAATAGTTGTTGATGAAAGTTGATACTTGCTGGATGGTACTGCCTACTTCATGGATCATGGAGTATTTTGCTATTCAATTGAAATTGCAGAATCACATTTTAAGAAAAAAGAAAGTAAACTTTCTGGAGGAAGAATAAAAACCACACCAACACTGAGTTTTATAATAAATAATCCTGGGTGATTCATTATCCAAACTACTCAAGAAATGCAAAATGTTTTTCAGAATTTATTTTACAAGCTCCAGACAAAGATTTTAAGGCTAAGCACCTTTTCACTAGACATGAAACCTAAGATGTTCCTAATGCTATTAAGAGTATCTTGGCTGTTTTGACAGTGTCTAATTGTAATTGATATCTCTTTAAACTTCAGTATACTGTAAAGAAATATTATTAGTTGTTTGTTCCCTGAGCTCTATACCTGAATTACTTCTCCCCAACAGCTTTTTATTTAGAATTGACTTGTCAAATTCTGTAGAGAAACTTCTTGAGATATATGTACATTATATTCTTGAGATACGTAATACATTCATGTCAAACACGGGATCTGAAGTTGGTGTAATTTACAAAGATTTCCTCCTCTGCCACTGCAGGTTAAGAAGCCAAAGTCCCAGGTTCAGCCATTATGAAATAAGAACAGGGATGACAGCAGGAAGCTTTTGGTCCATGAACAATCACACTCCGTTGGTACCATCTTGCTAACAAAAACTTGCAGTTGCCTTAAATGTAAAGAAAGAACATGCTGTAAGTATTTGCAAGATAAAGACACAGCTGAAAATAGCAGCATACTCTCACTCCATTTCATGTTCCTAAGAGCAGTGGCTTGCATCCCACTTTTAATCATTAAAATCAGAGGATTAATTGATTTTTCCCTTCAGTGGTGGAGTCAAAAACCAAAACCAAACTATCTCACTCCACAAAAAAATGAAAGAAAAAGCTGGGGACGGGAGGAGGGCAGGGATGCTGGGACAACTGGTTTTAATAAAATGCTGCATGTTTATTGTTTCCTAAACATAAGCCATAACCAGTAAAAATGCATGTTATATAAAACATTCATATTGCTTGAATGTTGATCTCAATTTCAAACACCTTGTCAGAAGGATAAAGCTGCTTTCACAGAATTCCTTGAACCTCTGAAAATGAATCCTCGGTGTTTTTATTCAATAGCCCAGTGATCCAAGTATTCATTCACTCAAAGCATGAGGCCATGGAGTTCAATTCCTTCAACCACATTAGTGAAGTAGGGCCCAATTTTCCAGTGGTTCAGGAAAGTACTTTAACCACTGAGCTATTGGTTATACGGAGATTGAAACACTGGGAAGTATTGTCTTAAAAAGTGGGAAGAAGAATGTCTTTGCATATTAGAAGTGTTTTGTACTAAAAGAAAACCAAAACTTTGAATCTACTACCTGCAGTCTGGCAGATTGCACATTCCTAAGCAGTAGCTATTACTAAGACCAGTGAAAGATACCAAAGCTACTAAGGTAAAGAAAAAGATCTCGGCAAACGCTGGTTTTAATTTAGCCAAGCCTTGACAAACATCAGCCTTCCCTGTGAGGAAGATGGATTATCATGAGATGACACATTTTTTTAAGAGAACCCCCTCTTGACTTCAGTGATATGCTTAGCTTACTACTTTTCACACTTCTTAACCTGTTTATTTCATTTAACTCAAGAGGGTTGCAGTGTTGTTTCTGAGACCATAAAATTAATCCTATTCTAACAGGAATGTCTGCAAAGTAATTAGTGGTTTCACTGAATGCCTCTTTTTGCTTCTGTTTTTCTAGAAGTATAATTCTTTATTATAATCTGTCCCCTTTGAACTGAAACAACTTGTTTTCAAGCATCAGTGTAAGCAAACAAGGTCTTCTGAAGAAGCAGACAAGGTTTTCATGAAAAAGAATTGTATGGCTGGTATATTTCCCAAGAGACCATACAAATTATTTCTAAAATACACCCAATATCCACCAACGAGGAGAATAAAAATCCAGCAGTTTCTCATGACACGAGGTCTCTTGAGGGCCAGCTCTCAGGGCTGATTTTTGTGCTCTCTAGCTAGTTTTTCATACTAAATTCCTGAAACTGGAATTGATTTTAATCAACTTTTTTTTTTTTTAACTCATTCCACATTCACTCACTCTCTACTTTTATTTATTTATATTTTAAAGTCCAGTGATTTTGAGATATTGCCTTTCACATTTATAACCTCAAGGGCATTTGAAGTTCTGATGACATTGTGATCACTAGACTTTAGATGACTCTCAACTTTTATCTTATTTATCATCCTTGTCTTATTTCCCAGCAATATTAGGAGTAAGTGCAAAATAGCCTGTACTTTCACTGGGTACTCTGCAAAATGGATCGGAAAAGAGTCCTGTATTACCTCCAGGAAGAGGTACCCTTTCTTATCAATTCCATAATTGCCAGTCCAGTCAATATTAACTAATTGAATTTCCAATGATGAATGATCTATTCTTTTTTATAGGCTTTCCTTATCTTCCTTTTCTTTCTAAATCTTGCCTAGGAGGTCTATACCAATTTTCAGTGATTTTTAGGTTTTAATTTGCCTATCCTTCATCTTCATCTAAACTGTCCCTACTCAGGTGCCTAAACTACATATGCCATTTATTTCTTTTGTCAAATAAAATTCTTCATACATATTGCCATATGTCTTTCTGTCCTGCTGTGTCTGTATCTTTTACTATATATATTTATCAAGGCACTTTAACCTTTATCCTGATTCTTGGGACGTACTTACAAAATGGATGTTAGGAACAAGACATATTTGTGTACCTAATTAACATCTTACATGTCATAAAAAATAATCTGAAAATTTTCATATTTTTGAAGAAATGAGGCATTTCCATAAGTGTGTTTCAATTTCAATTTCCCTGGGTAATCTCAGTCCAATGGAGGCATTTTTTTATTCAGTAAAAGCTGTAGATACCTCATCTGAAAAATCTGACCCTAAATTGCTTAATATTAGGCAGACGTACCCAAAAATCATAGTTCCAACAGTCTGTGCTACAGGTCCTTTGTGTGCATGATCGAATTAAGAATGCTTTTCTATATCACCTGTAAAGTTAAATTTATAATTGTTATAGAATGTTGAAGATATTTTCTACATGACAGCAGTACTATTTATTGAGGCAATTACTAATGCAAGTACAGAAGTAGCTACTGTAACCAAGAACGATTACACTATAATCAGACATAGACTAAGCCAGAAAGATCTGACCCTCCTGTGTGTTTCTACCGTTTGGTGCTAATTTTACCCTAATGGCATGAAGCAAGATTAAGTTAAAGATAAGTATTTTCACTATAAAAATTCCATTTCATTCAGAAGGTCAAAACAATAGAAAACAGAAATCAAGTCCATACTGCCATACATGCAGCCAGCACCCAGGGCAGTCAGAACTGTTTAGGGTTGTAACTTCTGCTTTGGTGCAGCATCTAAGCTACCTTCAGCAATGCATTAAAACATTTTAATCTGCAGAACTCAAGCAAAGCAGAAACCTGAACTCTTGAAACTACAGTCTTGCCTCTGATAGAAATCTTTTGAAAGCCACTAAAAGATTTAGTGTTACTTACCTGAGTCACTTACATAGCATTACACAGCCATACCTTGATTTGTTTAGTTCAAAGCTGCGATACTTTTTATATCTATCACCTTGGAAACAAAATGTGAATAGGTGGTGGTTCCCTTTAAAACATGAGAAGTGCTGGATTTATAGGCTTGACAGCTTACGCGCTGTTCATAGTCATTGACATGTACAGTTCAGCAGTAAAATGTTGAAGCTTTCTTTTACTGTTCTGCCGAGATGCCTTAGTCCTGATGTGGAAAGAAATTGCAGGTGAGAACACACGCTTTCCTACCCTTCCCCTTTTTTATTCCTAAGTAGAGTAGTACTGTCTGTGATCTTGTAGCTTTCATGGCACGGGGGTAAGACCCCTAGCTGATAATTGTTAAAGTGGTCAAAATGCAAGTTTAAAAGTTCTACTATAAAGCCTTTTTTATTTGTTATATGTTAAATGAGCTAAAATAAATCTTCTAACACTGGCATGTCTTAATGTCATATATGGCTCTGCTTTCACCATCAAATATGATGCTAATGGAAAAAACACCTGGTAATTTTGCGCATCATCAAATTACAACATATTCAAACTGACAACTATAATTTGAGAAATACTTAGCCTATGTTCAGTCCCCAAAATGGAAACCTATCTTTTTTTATTAAAAAAAAAAATAAAATCGGTTTAATTGCAAATAAAATTAAACGGCGAGATGTCTGCAAGGTTTGCTACTTTATATTCTGTACAGTAGGCAGCTGGAGAGATAATTACATGCAGGGAATAAGGGAAGGAGTCATCCCACTTGATTATTTTGTGCTGTGTGATCTGGGCAGTCTGGACCAAAGGCTTGCTAAATCACCTGGGAACCTTAGAGCTCTTACTGGAGATTTTTCACTTCTTCCTTCTGTTGATGTAGCAAGGAAAACAAGGCACAGCCAGATTCCCCCTTTGATAGCATGGATATATTTTCAGTCACTTAGAGCAAACAGTGAAACTTAAAACAGCTTTAAGGTCTGAAATGGAGTGCTGGGCCAGCCTTAACAGAAATAGGAAGAAGACAAAAGCAGCACACAGATCAATCTTTTGTATATAGATCAAGTTGTCATTTAAGTAACAGATCACACCAGAGTATATCCCTATTATAAATATTTAAGCAGCAGAAGGGAATATGAAGTCTTCAGTGTTTAAATAGGGCCATTAGTAGCATTTCTAGTTGTAAACCTCTCAGAAATATATACTGAATATCCCATGAACCGCTAGTAGTCTTTGTGGATATACCTATCTCTTCTTTACCTGAAATAAGTGTGTAAATTATTGCATGCGAGCAAGCTGCTTTCTGGCTACAGTTTCTCGATTGCTATATAAAAACTTAACTCCAAGTTCACTTTAAGGAGCAATTGCAAAAGTGTATAGAATAGTAATGAGGATCCCCTTGAGCGTAAACACAGACTGATTTGGGCACATGGTACACTTGGAACAAGGAGTGCTCCACTGCAGAACACTTGTTGCCAGGTTAGATAATTTTTACTGATAGATATTTGAGGTGCAGTTTGGTAATAGAAGAGGTGATTAGTGCTCTAATAATCCAGCTGCCCTAAAGCAAAACAACAAAAAAATGGAGTAGATTAGAAGCAAGCCAAAATTTTAGAGGTGATTTGAAAATGTATTCCTTTAGCAGAACAAAAATCTGTTGTATGTGAAAAATCACGAATGTTACACATATATTAAGTATGCACTGAAGTACCCAGACTAACAGACCTCTCTTCCATGTCCAACCACTTTTTTCTCCACCCTAAAATCCATCAGAACAATAAAATTCATGCAAAACTACTTGTTACTAAATGGTTATATTTGCAGACAGCCATTCAAGCAGTTCTGGAGGCCTGTCAGAAAGTTAATGAGGTTTGAGTATTCAATAACTGAGATAAAACTGACCCAGAGAAACAACAGAGCTGTCAGGCTGTCATTTCTAATAGGCAACATAATGAAACCTATAACAGAGGGCAGTTAAGAATAAATGCACAATAATAATCTGGTTGGAAATACCAATCTAACAATCATTTTCCTTATTTAAGGATAGCCCTTCTTAACTCAGTGAATTGCTTATGTATTTATTAATTTGACAGATATGCAGCAAAGGTAGTAACCACATGGAATAAACGCGTACATATTTAGGTTGCTCTTATTTGTTTGGCTCTTTTTTTTTTTTTTTGCAGGGCACAGCAGTATTTCATTTAAAAGACAAATTCTCCTGGACAATAATTAAACCCATGCAACTCAAGTATTACAGCAACAATAGCTCTCACATGGTTGAACAGTATTTAAATACATGCTGTTTGAATTCTGACCTCAGTGTTCGCAATGGAAAGATAACTAAAAGTACATAATAGCTGAATATCAAATCTATTGTTTGGAAATACTCTGGACACAAAAAGCTATGCATGTTTATTATACAGCGGATGTGGAAATTGTTCTCCATCAGAAATTAATTTCTTTTCCAAACTCTGAGATGGGGAGAAATGAACCTAATTTTCTCCTCTCCCCAAAAGGAAAATTTGCATTTGTTTCCTCAGCTTCCCCAATATGTCTCTATATGCTCTAGGTTTTCTAATGCACTCAGCATCCAGCTTTCAGCAGACAATGTGATGCTGGGTGAGGGTTTTAGAGGATTTGTGGACTCTGGAGAGAGGACATTGGGATGGCCCCAGCACAGAGAGAATTTGGGAGCAGCGACTCCATATCTAATTGATTGCTTCAGTGTAGCAGCAGTCGTTTTAAGTACCCAGATTTAACATTCAAGGGGCTTTTATGCTCTCTTATTCATCATACATTTGAAACAAAGGAACTCAAATAGAGGCTGTTACAACAATAACCTAATAGTTTCTTGCTGTAAACAGATAGTACTGATTCTGGTTTTTCACCACAGACTGTAACTCCGATCACTGACAATAGATAATAATGCCCTTTGTCTCTACTGCAAACTAAGAAACCATCTTTGTACAACCTAATTCCTACAACCCAATTAAACCATAGGGACACAATATTTAATGCAGCAGAGCTATGTACTTAGTTGCAAATGAATTCAGCTAGCGCATAACATGAGAAGTGCATGCAGACTTTTTCAAAACTAGATTCAGTCTTCTAGTCACACAGCTTTTACTGGAGTGAATGACAGACACGCAGAAATTATCGCTGAGCTCCAGAACTCTGAGAGTGTATCACCACTCCCAGGGCCCAGTATCCTTCCAGTACTGTGAACAGAAAGACCCTTTCTGATTATCCTGCTACTCAGGTCTCTTATTATGTACAGCAATATTAAAAAACAAGGGATGAAAAGCATCGTCACTTACTAATATTATAACTTGAGATTCCTGATTCCTGTATTCTCTGCTTTTAAAGAGACAAGTACAGTAAAAAATTGTTTGAATTTAAATAAACCCTCTGAAAATCAGTGAAGGAATATAAGCCTGGTCAAAATTTATCTTTTTATTTATTTGTTTTTTTGTATATTATGGTGCTTTCTTCCTGGATACTATAAGAATGTCAGGTTATTGTTAGCAGTTCCTTATGCCTGCAAGTACCAGGGCTTAGAAAACAGGTATGTGCTATCTTTTAAAATCTAAGAAGGATGTTCATGCAGTTTGTACTTGGCTTAACATCAAATACCATAAGCCAGTGTAATCTTTACTTGTACACAAAAGTACTCTTGAAAGATCTGGTCTGTTTGGTTTCCGTTGTTATTTTCATTGTTGTTATGAAACACATCTGTTATGCATAATGTCATGTTAAGCAGAAAAACAAAGTACAAGATATTTTAAAAGTTGTTGTTTGTTTTGTTTGCTTTGTTGTTGTTTTTTTGTTGTTTTGTTTGTTTGTTTATTATTATTTATTTAGGTACTGCCTAGAATAAAATTTACAGCCTGGTAAACAGGGACCAGTGTCAGAAAACTGTTCCCGCATCCCTGGATTTGGAGAAGTTACAAAATAATGTTTGCCATTGTTGCCAACACTAGTCATTTGTTTTAGTTTAGCTGAATTTATTTTCCCCTTGAACAAAGTAACAGCTGTAACTTCAGAGAGGTTTCTTTTTACTTCCAGAACTTAAATAAGCTGAATTTTGAACTATAATATGCATTGAATAAAGGATGGTAGCACCTTCCTGCTGATTAGAATCTACACTTTCCTTCACCACGTAAAGGAAAAACTTAACTAATATTTCCCTCTACACAATATGGGAACATTTTCGGTGTTCCTTTGCTCATCAGACTTTCACATGTGGTGACAGGTTTATGTGCTTTACAAACCTGTGAGGTTGGGTTTCAGGTCATTTTGAGATGCCAAAATAGCTACTGAGAGCACTAAAAGTCCTTCCCTCTACCAGTAGCTTATGCAATTTGTTAATTATGATTACTATGAATATTTGTGTGTCTAATTTCACAAAATGAAATGGAATATTTAATCTTTGAGTATGTTTAAAATGAAGCAGCACAGAAAAGTAAAAAAAAAAACATCACGAATTAAGCTTCTGGAAGGAAGAGGAATAGAGACCTTTGTTTTCTCTCTTTTTAATGTGAGCTTTAAAAATATGAAACACTTACATTAATACCCTTACTCTGTGTGAGTTGACCCACCATAGTGCTTTACACTAGACCGAATCATTCACAAAGGCACTGATAGATGGGACTTTGTATGAACTACTTAAATAGTAATTGTATTGGATACCAAAAATAACTACAATCTGGAGCCAAAGACATTTGCCTGGTAGGTGGAACATGATGGGGAAAAGCTGCTGAAAAGAGATCTGAAACACAGTCCTCTATTTCATGGGAGAATACTCTAACCTGTGAGATACCGAGGGAAATGAGGATAAATTACCATTTTCATTCTACCGCAGTTTTGTTAATGTAGTCCTTCATTTCCTTGGCTTTTATTGTAGCTGTGGAAACATTTCTCAGTATTTCCAAGTACCATTTCAGTGCTTCATTCTCATTTCTGTTATTCTGAAAGTGCATTTTTGAGGAAAAAATATTGTAAAAGAAAAATATAATTCAGCTCAACTTCTGAATGATCTGATTGCTTTGTAGCACCCCATTGTCTGGTCAGCATTAAAATAAGTTTCCAAACTCATATGGCATATACACTTTCAGTTGCTTAGCAAAAGGTTAGTAAGTGTATTCTTTACAGTTAGCTTTAGAGCTGGTGATAGTATGTTTTTCAGGATTTTTGGAAGAAAATATAATATGATTTCAACAAAAAAGTTACAACTTATGCTTATCAAAGCATTCAATTTTTGAAACAATTGCAAAATAAACAATGTGGAGACCTTCTAATTGATTTTATCTTTAAAAAAACCTGAAACTGAAAAAAATTGGCCTCCTGCTCCTAAGATTGATAAAATGAACCAAGCAACCAAGCCCCTCCCACTCTTTTCAAACTTGAAAAGTGTTTATGTAGTAAGTCTGCATAAAAAGAATATATGTTCATTTTTCTGTCACTCTTATAAACCATTTGTCACTGGAAATTCGTTTTAACTTAGCTGAAGTTAGCTTGATATCTATACTATCAATATTCAGAAAGGCGAGTCCTTATTACTAGGTCAGAACAAGTGGATGATGCTCTTGCACAAATGTTAGTAACATCAGAATTTTCTTTAGCTTTTCCTTGTTATTTCCATCCCTTTTTCATTTTCTGTGTCTATGATAATTTTCCTCTCTCTTTTATTAACTTACATTTTTTCAGGTTTTCTTTTATTTTGTTTCTACTGTATTTTGTGTTAAATTCTCCCTTAAATAAAATAGGAGTGAAGTTTTAGCTCCAGCTCAGGGAATCTTTAATTTTCATGACTGCAACTAGGCGATACAAATCTCTGCATCCCTCTCATAAATACTGCACGTCTAAGAGAACAGAAAATATCTTAGTATTTACTTATATTTTTTCTTTCTGTTGAACAACATTGGTAATCCAGTGTGAAAGAGTATGCCACTTATGATTTTCACAGCAACAGATGATACAATTTCAGGGAAGAATACAGATACTTTTAAGATCTGTAGCTATTTCCTCACTATTGATCAAACTATGTTAAACTCCACTTACCACTCTGAGGCTGTGACCTTGAGGCAGCACCATGGAAGGAGTTAAAACATGTTGAGACGTTTTCTACTGGGTATAATCTTAATACAAAAAGAGCATTAATATTCCTTTAAAGGCCTCTTACCCTGTTTTGACAAAATCATTCTTGGAGCACTATCTTCAATTCTATTTAAAAATATCCTGTTGCTGGAAAGGTAAAGAAAACAGTAATTGCACTGACCCTGGTGCTGGAAATATGAGTTATGAATGACAGCCTGAAAAATCCTCATCAATGTAAAAAGGGAGCTTTAAAGATCATTTAACTGAAGTAGAGTAAGTAGAATCTTACATGGTTTAAATAATGTCAACAGAAAAGTTAGTTTTTTCAGCTACACTACACATGATAAGATGTTGAGAGTCATAAGCACCTAATACCATCTCAGGAATTTAGTAGTGGGTAAAGATTAAAGCTTACTGTCTCCACAGGGTGCTGAGCTCTTGATTCATGTTTTTTATAACATCAAGTCTGGATTATTGTAATACCCTGTTTGTAGGCCTCTTTGATACAGTGGTTTGCCGTTCACAAGCTTCAACATGCACAGATTATCACAACTTGGATTCTCAGTGGAACTGAACTGTACCAGCATCCTACCAGACTTGATTATCTTTTTGTTAGACTTAAAATGATTTTTAAAACACTCATCTTACCTACTTTTTTTTTTTTTTGAACATTCAGTGACTATTTTTTCAACTTTTATTTTAGACTAACTTCATGATTTCTCATTTTCTCTGCTTGCTGCATATTATGGTGACAACTGTATATCTGCTAAAGACTCTGGAAGCAGATGTGCCCTCAACATAGTATGGAATATGGTGAGAGAAAACACCCAGACTGCAATAAATATAAACACGGAACAGATTTCTTAATGCCTGTTCTGCTTATTCTCTTGTTCCGTGTTTCAGAGTGTGCCAGGCTCTGATGAAGCAACACTGAAAATTTGAGGACTGGAAGATAATTTAGTCTTTTTAAATATACTTTGTAACATTAGGTATCATTGGAGAATAGTAGATAATACTTTATGAATCTATAAAATTAGCTATCCCAGCTATGTTCTCTAATGCATGAAGACAAGAAGTTAAAGATCTCACTGTTACTCACAGTTTCTTTAAAGTCGTGGAAATGGGAAGATGTAAGAACTGATTGGAGAGAAACAACACTGGTTGGTAACAGTGATGCCTTAAAGAAAAAAGAAGAGTCTAATCTTTTTAATTGTCATTCACTACATCTATTTCCATCGCAAAAGAAATATTTAAACCAGAAAAAAGATTTAAACATTTAGCCTTAATTTCAAGAGAATTCAGCACTCCAAAGCTGACTAAATTTCATCACAAAGTTTTCTAGTTAAATAAGTAAAAGTTACTTGAATATGCAGGCAATATCTAATCAATATGTACTGCAACTCCAGCTCTGAAAAGAAATGTACATAACAGGAGTGTGAACAAGAACTGAGTGAAATTTAATATGAAAAGTTTAGTATATTAAACAATTAATTAAAATATTTCAGTGGTTTGAAGGGTTTCAAAATCAAAAACTAGGAAACTATTGTGTAAGTGATTTAGTTTCTCTGCTAGCTAAGTAAAATAAATAGGTAGATAAGTAAGAAAAACTGTAATGTCACAGAATGCAATGTCAATTATCTACAAGTATCTGAAGGTATAAACAGCAATTGTGCACATAAATTATTCAGTTTGGTCTGTGAGAATGTAATTACATTTTTGCTGAAAATGGAGGGAAAGGAGTTACTGTAAGCATAGCAAATGTCTCACAAAATGACAGCAGCCCTGCCTATTGCAACAGGCAAAACACTAGAAGCTGCAGTGTCTTGAACGATCTTGTATTATCATAAGATTTCATTGAGAATTAATGGATAATCCTATCTGGCTACATAGAAAGAAAAATGAATCTTTCTTACCCCCCTACCCTACCACCATTTCAGTGAAGCTATTGTGTCATCCCAAATAATTAGAGGTGCAATGATATGGCTCAGCATTATGTCAAGCAGTTTCAAACATGCAGCTTTCTTTAGTGTGATTTCTTAGCGACTTTTTTGTCTTATCTAGTATTATATTTTCTGTGGTTTTATTCTGATTGCATCATTTCCTAGTTATGTGGATAAAGCACGTTCACAAAAATTGCTTTGTAGGACTTCTTTCTTGGGTGCTTTCTTTCCAGATTGGTTTCTCCTTTAAAACACTAATTCAGTATGATAATCTCGGATTTGCATCAAGGTAACTCAATACAATACTGTAGGCAAGCAACTTCTCCATACTGATTTTCCTGGACAATCCTTTTACCTCGTAGTCCTTGGTTTTATAAAAACACAGATTTCTTTGAAGTTTTTTCTTCTTCCCCTTTTTGCTAGCTCAACTGTTTCTTCTTTGCTACAGCACTGAATATATTTCAAAATCAGTTTCATTGATGTGTCTGCAGGATCTGCTGCTTATACAAACTCAGGTTATTTATTACCTTTCTGCACTGAAGTGGACAAGCCCCTGCGTTACAATCTGCTGTTAAAAATGATGCATATGAAGTGTCTTTCAAACAAAGTTTTCAAAGATTTATCTAAATGATGATCAGCTGATACAATAATGGACTTAGAGAAACAAACACCCCTCCCTTAAGAGTAATGAGACTTATATTAGTAATTTATAACCCAGGTATTTGACAGTATCATTCGGATTTTTTTTGTTTCACATAGCATGATACCAAAACTTTTTAAAGAAAAAATAAGAGACGGAAAGAGGAGAGAACCCTGTCTGCCTGCCTTCTGCTTTTGACATACTTCAAACGGTACATACTCACATTTTAAAGAAAGTAGTAGGCTCGGTACTGAAAATCCCAATTAAAGAAAGGACTCTCCAGGAAGCATCATATAAGATGCCTAAATCCCATACAGAGGCAGACACCCCCCTGTCCTTACCATTTCCTACTGGTTGGTTACACTGCTTTTTAGCTGGTTGCGTCTCTTGTGTGTCTGTATTAGACACTGATCTTTCTCGCACTGCACAAAGAGTCAGCATGGCAGAGTCTGCTTGCAGAGCAAATGCCTAAACTAGGGACCTGATGACATTGCACACTCTTGCACTAAAGACCCTTTGGTGTTCTAGGTATCTAGTACTCATTCAGCATTATTCTGTGCAACTGAGTTCTGGATTTATTTTTTGACAGCAAGGTAATTTTTACTCAGTGTCTCTCTGACTGAAGTCAGTGCTCTGCTTTTGTATCATTTCAGCTGCCAGCACTTCTAGTGATGTAAATATTAACATGAACTGCTACAATAAAGGAAAGCCAGAAAGACAACAATTCTTCAGAAAGAAACAACAGAAAGACAAGATTCTTCGGGCTTCTGATAATGACACTTATGAGCAAGATGGAAATGTGAAGTCCTAGAAAGAAGCTAAGCCTGCCACTCACAATCCATTGCTTACTCAGCCAGCAAATGCAGAGAGCTGAAGAACTAAGTTATTGAGCAGAAGTAATGTTATCTTGTTTATAGACTTTTTATAGTAAAGCATTTTTTTACATCATCTATTTTTTTTTCTTTGTTCAGATAGTCACTCTTCTACTTTAACAGTAATATTCAGCCTGAAAACCTGGAAATGCACAGATACTTTATCAAAACCAAAACCCCCTTGATTAGTAACACCACAGTTTCTCTCCTAAAATCCCTATGATCATGAAATTGAGCTTCTTAATTATCCCCTTTTAACTTCCACCTGATAAATTCCATTTGCAAGTAAAAGACAGAGATTTGACCCCCAGTGTTGTTATGTTTACAGAACTCAGATTAATTTTTCCTACTTAGTTCAAAAAGAACAGCAGCAGGTGGAGTCCACAGTGATTCTCCCTTTGGTCTTAGAGTACCAGATCTGTAAAACTTGACCAAGAGTAAATTTATTTGTATTATTATTTCATATTTTACAGTAAAAGGAGTTATGTCCTGGATATATATATGACTAATAGCAATAAAACAATGAAAAGTCTAGACAGCACATAAAATAAAGAAAAAACAGAAAACGAAAGCGCTGTGAGCACTTATGCAGCATTGTATATGAGCACAGGGTACACACAGTATCCATTTCTTTAATCTTGCAATCAATTAAATTCTCCCAGAATGTCTTCTAAGCATTGTTTTAATCTTAAATGTCATGATAAAAAAACAGGGAATGCAAAGACTGTAAGAATTTTACTGAGAGTAATCAGACCAGTTAACACCAGTGATAATTAATATCAAGAAAAGAGGAAAGAATGAGGAAAAAAATGTTGCATTTCTGTATGTGGATTAAACAAATCATTAAATATTAAGCTAATTTATTTTAATTACAATGTTCAATAAACTTACCAGCCACTTAGAGGGAAATCAAACTCTAAATGACTTAACTGTAAAGCCAGCAGCACTTCCGCGTAGGAACTTTCCCTAGATACTGTTATTGTCCAGTGGGCTCGGGCATGGAAAGCAAATGTATTGCTGTATGATAAGGTATTAAATATTTCAGTGTTAAAGAACAAATTAAAAATCTATTCTACAAAGCATTCTGATATATACATTTTTGATTTAGTTTAGTATTTGCTCTAGAGGAAACGCAAAATGCTTTTGCTCTAACACATAATCATGATTTACAGGGAAGGACCCCAAACTGCAATGCATTAAGGACATTTGTTCACTTGCATTTTGTTTCCAGAAATCACACCTGAAGCACATTATCAAAATTATGTGATATTGATGCTAGTCAAAGAACAGATAACAAAATACCCTAATGTCAAAAGTCATTTCATTTTTCCATCAAGAAGAATGAGGCCATCTCTAAACATATTAAAATATTATTCACTTTGACAATAAAACTAGTTCCAAGACATGAACTATTGCTATATTAGAGAAGAGAAGCAATCAGTATTTTTCATCTGCTAAGAATCTCTATAATACAAAAAATCCATCATGTCAAATGGAATCAGTAAGTACCTGGAAGGCAAATGTCTTTTCTTATTTCCAGTGCGAAATCTGGTTTTGAAACAAGCACTTACAGTTAACTCACTTCTCTAATATCCAGAAAAGTTTGACCAATAACGAATGAATATTATCCATATCTTTTTTTTGAAGTGACATAAATTTTTCATTACTATTCCATGGTGCATTGTTGTGCTATTAAAGACTTCTAAAGGCACATGTATGTGGCTACACATAATACCCAACAGTACTAGAAATAGTAATATTTCCAAAGATTTTAACCTAAAGGAATCAGTTGTTGAGGTTGTTAAATGTTATTACCCACTTGCTCTTATATTTTTTCTGCTAATCTGTTAGACTTACTGTAATCTGTTACAGTTACAGCAACATCTGTGCTATATATGCTAGCTGCATTTGATAGAATTTTTTTAAATGTGCTTCATGTCAGATATCAAATCAAGCAATATGGGTGTTAAGAGTACAATTGCATACATTTCATTATGAAAAGCTTTGTTTTGTTTGAGTGGTAATTATCCCCCATGGATTTAATGAAACGTATATGGAAAAAAGAAACACACAGGAACATTGAGTAACCTTTTAAAATTGCTTTTATATGTATTCATCAAGAATTTCAGTACTTTAGCTGTGACAGGCTGACCCTTTCTTTACCGATATTTAAGTTGCTGCTGCTTTGTATCAGCTCTAGTAGTTCAGTGATCATCACAGAGACCATTACTGTTTCATGATTGGTGTGGTGTATCTAATCCCTCTACCTTTATGCATCAAGAACTGGATTACTGTGATGGAATTTCTCTTTGCTTGGGAAAGACAGAATTCTCTCTGAAGTAGTGACAGTTATTTACTTTTTAGTTGATTAAGACTCAGTCAGAACAGCCACTCCATATTACTTTCCTCTCCCCTGAGGAGCAACCTATGGATACCTTGAGGTTACCCTTTCTTTTTTTCCAAAAAAACACTGCATGTCTAGCAGAGTTGAGTTCAGTATCTAAGGCACAAGCAAGCCTATGCAAGCTTCTTGTATTATATTGTTTTCAAAAGGAGCGAAATGTGACTGAAGGCCTTAGTTCTCTCACAGTGTGGTTTTCTGGACCTGGGTAGGATGGAGAAAAATATTACCTCAATTTAATTTACAAGAATTGTTACCATCAAAGTTTACTGTCAGTTTTACTATCAATATTAATTACTTAAACCACTGTGACTGTGTGAATCATAACTGTAAGCAGGATGTGTTTTACAAGTTTAATAGGATTTAGAATATGAAACATATTGAAATTAGTTAACAGGAGGCTTCAATGTGATGCTGGAGACATAACACAGAAACCACAGCACACATACATCTTTAGATTGGTCCATCAAAAAGAGGCTTGTTCAAGGTCTCTAAGTTGCATATTGTATTATCTTCATGGGAACTTCCTATCACCATTTCTATAACAGCCAGTTCATTGCCATTAGAAATAAATTTCACAATACCTGAACATCTACAGCTTCCTAAAGATCACAGGTGCATTTTATTAGTGCAATCAAATGGTGAGCTTGAAACAGTTTCCTTTTACCAACCTAGTGGACATAAATAGACGTGCTTCAACATTCCAGTCAAAGCCCCTGAGCTCCATAGTCACTTTTTTTAGTTAGGTTTTAAAGGCTATCTAACATTGTTTTTGAAAACACGGATTTAAATAAACCATTTTTATGGTGTAATGAATCATAATTTTCTTTAATTTAAAATTGTTATGTTCCTTGTTTGATGCATATCATTTTGCAAATATGCACTGGTTAATGGGACTTTACAAAGTGCAAAATTAATGATCACTTCTCTCATTTAAAGACCAGTAGCTAATGCCTGTCTTCTGTGTGAAAATACAAGCACAAAAGCACAACATTCACAGGGAACTGTCAGTTACTATGGTGATGTCATGAAGCATGGTAACAAATGTTACTTTCTTCCATTTCCTATTCAAATGGTTAGTACAAAGTATTCTCCAGTATATTTAGTTAATAGCAGATCAATGTCTTTGTTCCTCTCCTGCCAGGCAAACTACAGACAAAGCGGAGTCATACTGCTTAACAATATTGCTATGGGAGACTGGATTAAGATAATCAATATGGCTTTTAACACACACTTTTCATTTTAAACAAAACTCTAAAATTCCAATTCTTGGATTGTCTCCTGCCAGTAATTGTATTGGATTACATTATGACTATTATTTCCCATAACAACTAACTGTAAGAACATAGGAGTTACTACACTAAATCAGATGTGTGGTCCATCTTGTCTGACAGCCTGCTTTTCAGACTGCCTGATCACACATGCTGTACCAAAATGCATAAAAATCCTCATATATCAGGAGAAAGGGGTTGGAGAGGTAGCCTTTATGTCTTTCATGCTATATAAGGCTAGTGAAAAGACTAAGTATGGTTCCAGTTCTAGAACTACATTGGGTAAACCACCATGGGGCTGTCGGATTACCTGCAACCCCAAGTTATACTGACTTTAAAGATTTCAATCCTGGTTAAATCTAGTGTTTAAATCACACAAATTCTGCTGGAATTGTAACTTAAAAAGTAATCGTTACAGGGAAGGTCTTCCTTACTTTTAAAATCAATTTAATTTCTATGAAGCAGTACATCTTATATTTCAGGACAGGATCAGATAGACCTTGTCCTTTTGAATTCATCAAGCAAAGTATAATTGTTACATTTGTATTTATCATGACAAATGTGACACTGTGCTAGTTATCATTAATAGAAAGTATTGGTCACAGTGCCAGGTACAGTAAATCAACATAGATGTAGCTGTGAAAAAAACCCTAGAGTATATTTCCTAAGGATCTATTCCTTCTACTAATTCTACCACTAAGCCAGTATTTTTCAGCTGCATGGTGACAATATTGCTTAATCCTTCATTATCAGAGCAGTACTTAAAATAATACATAATTATATTGTATTATTTTGATTACTAAGTACAAAAGTAAAATTTTAAAAGCAGTTTTCATAACTGCAATGCATGTGCAACCCCAGGAAAGCCTGCTGTTCAGAAAACTGTAACAAATTATTCTTGTCAAAATAAGACAATAGAAAATAAAAGTTCCAAAGAAGTTTAATATTTCTATAACATTATGTTGTGCATGGTAGTTCTTTTATTACCAATCCACTCTCCACCTGTCTTCCAAGTTTCGAAGTACTACTTAAGGTCTTTCTTACAAGGAGCCTGAATAAAAAGCTTGCTGTACAACAAGCATGCTCATTTGGTTACATGTCCTCTTGCTTTCTGTATATGTTTCTAAAGTTTGAATTTTTCATAAGTCACTAGTGATTTGGGGTTATCTGAATTTGCAGTTCAAAAAGCTGCCATAATTTTAAATTTTTGGGTTTAAGGGCCCAACTTACTGCAAAATTACAGGAAATTTCTACCCACAAAACAAAAAAGCAGGGGTTGGGGGAAGGAAAAATGTACACTTTATTTTACCAAGGAATTTAATATATCTAAATATGTATACCTGTATTTATTTACACACACAACATTAAAAGTTGTGTATAGTCACTCTTGTGAATTGGGAGACTAAAGATAATTTTCTTGATCTGAGCAAGGCCTGGAGGCATTAGGACTTGGGTGCTCCACCCTGAGGGAGCACCCTGCTCCTGAACCCTATGATGAACAATAGCAGCAGTTCTGCCACAAGACCTCCTTTAGGTAAGCCCAAGAGTTCCAGATTGCCTTTTCTTAGCTAAAAATGGCTGCAATAGAAATGCAGTAGACTCTTTCAGGCTCCATAAACCTTTTTTCCTCTCCTTACTTTCTAGGAGGGTAATAGTAAATCTATTTTGCACCCAGCCTCATCAAGCCAAACTTGGATCTTCCAGCATGGCTCGAAGCAAATGCCGACTATTTAATAATCCCACATGTAAACCATGAACATGGTTAGACATTTTAACATTTCACATGTCTATTAGACAAAAAGGTGGGCCGTAAAGGTGGGCCGTTTCCTGCTTTTAAGTTATTCCTCTGCAATTGATGTTCAAAAATAATGATGTCCTTGGTTTCAGAGACTGGCCTGTAACTTTTATTCATATAAAACTTGATTTTACAAATTACTAAGGACTCAAGGCTAGACATAAGTTACATGCTTCATTTTCAACATACATCTAGTACTCGTGATTAAAATGACATTACTGGCTAATACATATTTGTGTGCTCTTCTATCTCAGGTCAAGAAGATCCAGCAAACCTTAGAGCTAAAAACACCCAAATAAACACATGGAATTAAAGCAATTGAATTGAATAAGTGTTGCTGGACTGAGACCTTTAAGTTGCAAATGATAATAGAATTGTTTTTCCTCAAATATATTACCAAATTATTTTATTTTTATTTTGTTGTAGAGTTTCACCAGTAATTAATATTTAAAGATTTCCAGAAACACAACTTGGGGGGGAGGATGAGGAAGGAGGAAGGGAAGGGAAAATGATATCCAGCTGAAGTCTGCCAAAATTTCAGACTGTGAACTTATTAGATGCATGGAAAACCATACTGAAGTTATGAGACAAGCTGTTATTTTCTGCAAGAATATTTGCAATGCTCTGCTGAGTCATGTTAATATCTTATGATGTCCTTAAAAAACCTGAAGTCAGCTGAACATCAAAGCCTTGTTCTCTAACTAGTCCTTCTAGGCTTCTTAGGAAAAGAAGTGATCCACAGGCTATCTCTATAGGCAAAAGATAAAAATTAAGGATGAAATCTGACAATGTTTAAGTATCTGTTGTTTTACTCATGAGAAAGATCTGCCACAGAGAATGACAGATAGTATGAAACAAACCTAACTCATTTAAGTGTTTCATTTTATGGATTTTTCTCTTAGAATCCTATTTATATTTCCTTAACTGCTTCTGCTTTAGTTTGCAATACCTGGGGAAGCCTTATGTCTGATTATTAAAGTGTCTCTGAATTCAGAATATTTTAAAGATACTACTGGTAATGACTTCTCATTTACCTTCCAGAATAACTCCTAATATACATTCTTAACATATATTAACTTTTTTTTCATTAAAGAAGTCTATCCTCCATTACATCCCTCAAACGTTTCAGGATTCCATCAGAGAATTTCAAATCTATATTGGAATATATGGTGTATATATTAAAGTCACTTCAAAAGTCAAGTCTGTTGATGATTCATCACAGTTCAAATGACCAGCTCCAGACAAACAGCTAAAGCATATCCTTTTGGCAAAAGATTTAACTGATTACAGGATTGTCTTGGTGTTAGCTGGGATACAGTTATTTTTTTTCCTAATAACTGTACAGTGCTGTGTTTTTTAATTTAGTCTGAGAATGATGTTGATAACCGACATTTTAGTTGCTCAGTAGCACTTTGATCAAGGACTTTTCAGTCTATCATGCTCCACCAGTGAGGAGGGGCACAAGAAGCTAGGAGGGAGCAGAAACAGGACACCCGACCAAACTAGACAATCTCTCTTTTCATTACAATTACAATTATTATGATTATTACATTTTATTTCAGCTATTAAAGTGTCCGTATCAACCCACAGGTTTTACCTTTTTTCATGGATTCTCCTCCCTGTGAGTGAGCAGCTGTGTGGTACTTAGTTGCCAGCTGGGGTTTAAAGCACAACAAGAATATCCCTGAGAAGAATTTTCTCACTAAGCTTTTGCCTGAAGGAGAGAAATAACAGGCTTGGTGCTGTCTAGTGAGGACAATTTAATTCATAATTTTATTTTTAAATTAATATCACGGATAGACCTAAGTGTCATGACAATACAGGCTACAGTGATAGCTTGAACAAGTCCATAGCATCTAAACATCCAATTAAAAAAACCCAAACAGCAAAACATTATGTGTAATATCTTTCTGTGGCCTACACAACAGCAAAACATTATGTGTAATATCTTTCTGTGGCCTACACAACAGAAGTAATTATGCTATGGCATTTTATACATCTCTACAGAGATCAAAGAAACACTGTCACCCTTTGCCTGAATTTATACGTGTATGGCCATATATTCATATATGGTTATATGTTGCTAGGATTTTCACATTTTGCCAGTCATCAACTATTGGCTCTGTCAGAACAAGCTACAGAACTTTAACAATGAATGATACGATCCAGTATAGCAAATCACATTTTCTCATTCCCTTCAGAAAAATTATTTTAAACACCTTTTTCTCCACTTTCATAGTTCTTTCTTTTATTGAAAGCTGACAGTCTACTCAAGCTGATACAAGACATAAAAGGAGACAAAATTGTCATCTGGAGAGCTTCTTGGTATGACACGGAAAGCTATTAAAGCTTGAGGAAAAGTTCAGATTTTTTTTCCCATTGATATACACATACATATATGCACACACACGAACACATATCAGATACATACACACACATAGATGGAAAGCAGAATATGAAACCAATTTTTCTCAAATATTTGGTGTATACTATGCCTGGAGGCATTATGGGAGGGAAAGACATGAGGCTAAGATGACACTGAGTGGCGAGAAGTGTGACAAACATCAAAAATATAAGAACATTCTTTTACTGGAGATTATGAGCACCTTACTGTAAAGAAACTAATTTTGTGTTCTAGGCTCAAAAAGCCTGATACATACTTACCTGCTGTGGCTTTCCCATAAATGTAGCCATAAAATTTGAATAAAGGAGGTTCATTTGCCTTTTTCTAGAAAGTAACACAAAAAAGAGTTATACTTTATTTGAGTAGATTTATCTTATATTATGAGTAGGATGCTATTTATTACTGTTATATAGTGAACAGAACTTCAGAAATGAGTTGGCACTGGGTGTGATGGTTTAAGTGATGCTTCAAATTAACAAAAATAAAAATTGGCTCTTCTGCTATGATGTGACCATGTATTACTTTTAATGGGCCTCACAAACACAGATCAACCCTCATGAGGAAAGGTTGAAACATTCTACCAACAAGCTATTTAAATTCTAAATGTTTACCAGAAGACATAAAAGTCAGATATGTACCAGTATCTCTAGACACATAGATATGTTATGTCCTTCTCTGAAGGAAAAGAATTATTAGAAAGAGATGATAGATGAGAATCAGAAATTAAATGCATGCACTTCTACTAGAAACAGCATCAGGTGAAATCTCACCCATGGGATGATATATCCTCATAAACCAAAGTTCCAAAAGATCTGCATATCAAAGAAGAATAGTCAAAATAAGTCCCAAAGCATGACTATTCTTGCTGAGCATCTGTTTATTCTTACAATACCAATTATGTGAACTGTTATGCTCACATGAATATTTTGGGATAACAAAAATAATGGAAGTATGAGTAAAACCAAGACAATAGTCAGGGAAAGATGCTGCAAGTTTAGCAGAAAGAGTGACTGACTATGCATGTTTGGATAATTGTGATTCCACTGTCTTTTTTAAAAAAATATCCACAGTGCTATCTTACTTTGGAATAACGAAAACCAAATGAAAGCTACACAGTTAATTTGATTCATTTCGGCCTCCCTCCAGAGCTTTGTTTTTCCAATCTGTTCAGTTCCCACTAGTGGTTAAGGTTGATCTCCCTCTTAAATGAACCTCTTTGGATGGATAAATCTATTTATAAATAGAAAACAAATCAAGCAGTCAGGCAGAGAAATGTCTCTGTGATTGCTGAGCTGCGACAAAGTTTTTGTCTAGAGTAGAAAAAAAAAAGAGCTGCTATAAAACCTTTTTTGCATTGTCTGGAGTTCTCAATGCAATTCCTAAATTAGGAGATGTATGACCACTAACTTTGGCATAGATTTACCTTGGCAATGACTGGCAAATCCACAGGGGCAGAGCACTGCCTGGGAAGAATGGCATAGCACATAATAAGCTGTGTTCAACAGCAAAACCATTTGCATAAAAAAATACTCAAGTTTCTGGTTCTCATTCAGATCCTGCTAGATTCAACCATGTAGTTAGAAGACAATAATTTTAAATGTTGTTAACAAGTCTGAAAGCATAAATGTTTTTTGAGGAGAAGGACTGTGGATGTAACAGGAAAGAAGGGAACTTAAACAGGAAATGGAACTATAGCGTTTATGCATCTCATGGCACTAGAGCTTCAGTTCTTAATATCTTAGTTTGGTCAAACTGGAAGACATGATAAAGTTGAGATCCTCTAAACTTTAGCAATTAGCAGAAACAGAAGAAATGAAATTATCTCTTCTTTCCTAGCCACTTCATCAGAACTTCACAAGACATCTTGTTTGAGGTAATTTGAGCTGAGTTTGGTTTGCATTTTTTCAAAGTTTGAAAACTCCAAATCTAACCCCATCGTTGTGTCTGACTTTACCACAACAACAAAAAGCTCAGTAAGAAGGGCACTCCTTAACATCCTTAATGAAAATGGAATCATTGGCTATATGCACAGCATATTGTTCAGTTAGGTAAAGTAAAATGAAAAAAAACCAAAACCAAACCAAAACAAAACCAAAACAAAACCAAAACAAACAGCTGCAGCTAAAGAGAAGAAACAAGAAAAAAAATGTAACTGACACAATAGGGATGCATTCCTGAACAAAGAAACATAAGCATGATAGATGCACTTCACGTTAGCTTTCCTTAATGACTTTAAGACATTTTTGCCTCTTTGTCCTGGGCCCTGTTGATAATTTCACACACATATAATAAATATACCTGAAAATACTAAGAATATAAGATGGAAACGTACCGTGGAAAGAACTTAGTAAAGGGCCTCATGTTAGAGACAGGTTTCAGGCTGAAAGTACAGTTCTCTTCCAACTCAAAAAATTTATGACTGATTTTTAAATACACCGGCTTCTACATAAGTAATAACATCCTGTAACTGTTACATTCCCATGAGAGATCCTTTCATCCTAAAATTACTCCCCATCAATATATTATTTGCAAAAAGATGGTTGGAATATTTTTTTGCCTTTATCCTCCTCTTTTAGCTCCCTTTCTATGTATGCTTTAACATCAAGAGATTCGTTGCTCAATTGTCAACTGTAGGTGCATCAGAAGCTCTTCATGAATATTCACAGAGCTCAATAAAAAATCTGCCCCCAAATCAAATTTGAATAACAGTTTAGGACATCTGTCCAATAGGCAAGTAACCCTAAGAAGTGTTCTGTAGGGAGAAAGTGAAAATAAGTTAGCACTCAGAGACTTGCCTAGATTTCTACTCCAAACAGCAGGGAAAATGAATCAAAATATTTCTCAAAAATGGACATATGTTGTACTTTCTTAAGTCAATATTGTCACCTTTTCAGCAAAATATTCATGTTATATGTTGCTTACCCCGGAAAGGAAGTACTCTTTGCAAAAAATGCCAGGCTTTCAAATGGGTTTAGAAAGACTAAGGGTTGTTTAATAAACTTCAGTAACAACTCTTACCTATTTGCAGCCACCCTTGTTGTTGACAAGGCTTCTTGTACACAAAAAGACCCTGGGAGAGAATTTCTAGAGAACTAGGGCAGGCTGCACAGTATGCTGCTCTCCTGTAATCATTGTGCAACTCCAGGCAGAGCTCGTACTGCACACTGTACTCACAAATATTAGAATACAAAAAGCCTATTGTTTATAAATCAAAGGACTCAGCCCCCATTTTTCCTTTTTATTAGTGCTCCATTGTTATATAGTAGCAATTTCAAATTAAGAAATAAATTATCCGTTACAGAAACAGGCAAGTACATCTTTATCCGCACCCATCTAAGCAAACTTGGGTACTGTATAAGCCAGTGGGACATCCACACCTTGCATGTGCTCTGCAAGACTTAATAGAATTTCACAGATTATTTCCCACATGCCCACGAGGGCACTACTGGATTTCTTCTGAATTGCAAATTCTATACTAGGGCCGTAGCCCATCTTTTGAACTTACATGGCAGAAAATGACTTTCCAAACCGAAATGGTGCTGTTTGTCCTTCTTCCTGATAACTGAGCTGTTCCATTCCCCCCTTCACACTGCACAACTCACGGATTCTGTGAAATAGACACAGTGTGAGCATGCTTTGTAAAAACATACATTATTTCATACGGCATATGAAAAAGCTGGGGTTGAACGGGATACTTCAATTTTGATTTTGCTTAATTTTAGAATATTTGTGGGTGTAATCATTAAGAACAATACCTATGGCATATCAAAGCCAATATTGTGATTTTAAAATTGATTAAGCCCTTAAAGTATTAGAGAAACTATGATAATTTTCAGAGAGACAGACTTTTGAACATTTTATCATCCTTCGGACAGAAAATATTTTGTACTTTTAAATCCTCATTTTGCATTTATCTTTTATATATAAAAAGTCAAAAAGTTCAGAGAAAATATTTGAGCTGTTCCTTCTTAATCTCTTCTAGTACATAAGTTCCTTGAACCTGAGCTATCATGTCTGGGTCTTACCAAGTGAAGCTTATATCTTGTTTGATCTGGAGCTATTTAGTTTTGTGCCTCCTGGACCAAGTCTCCCTGGACCCCTTTGAGCTTTAAAGAATTGCTGTTGACTCAGACATCCTTAATTCAGCTGTCACTTATCAGTAGTTTTACTGAAGTTACAGTTAAATCAACCTTTACCTAAGCTTGTTTGTTGGAATCCACTCAGTCTGATTGAGGTATCTTTTTAATAGGAGACTTTTCACTAAGTTATTCTTAATAAATAGAAAGAGAATACATCAAACACATTAAATTCCTAATGTGTTGCAACACAAAATTATACATGCATTTTGAAAAAAATGAGGCATTTTTTTCAAATTTGGCTTCATTGTTAAGCCTCAGTACAACTCAGATTTGACGTTTCTAAGTAGCTATTTATGAGATATTCCATGGCAAAACTCTGAACATAAGGTGTATGAGAAGATGTACTTTGTCATGTTCATGGAATACACAAACATCTGCCTCAGTTCCAAATAAGAAAAAACTAGGAGTGATTTGCTAGGGGATCAAGGATATTTTCTTATCCACCCATATTAGAACTAGCAAGTATAAAATAAACCACTAAGTCTTGTGTCACTGAAGTAGCTTGTATATGTTGAACTTGCAACTCTCCCAAATAAGCTTGAATATGCAAAATTCTATACTAGAAAGAAATGTGCTGAAAGGCTCATTTACAAATTCTGTAAGGAGTATAGAGATAAATGGAATTCCATTTTATCTAGAAGATGTCCTGATTATGCTTGAAACAGGCTGTGTAAATTTATACAGCAGACAGGTTCTACATAATGGTTTCATACAAACAACAGCCTGAGCAACAACTTTTCTTCTGACAGTCATATTTGGTATCTATGCCACCTATCTTTGGAAAGCATGAACTATTGCTAAGGTTTTCCAATTAAAGGCACTATGGTAAATATTTAAAAAAAAACAAACAACAACAAAATGGGTTTAGAAGTTATTATATTATTGCTTCAGTAAGGCAGTGAAATGTCATTATATTGCAGGAACTATTAAGCAGCATATACTTAAAATTAAACTGACCTTAATGTCATACTTCTAAAACAAAGATTATAGGTCATGCTTACAGTATTATTCTAGTAGTGATTCTGGAAAAAAAAAAGTAGAACTCTTTCTAAGTATCCATTTCAGACTGACTCCTTAGAAGGTTGTATAGCTGGAAGAGTCAACATGGTCTTTAACAGTGTTTAAGAGGAGGCTATCTGGAAAAGAGTAAAATGACGGTATTATTTGAGATGTTTACTGGGATGATATATCCAAATCTCTTTTCCATACCTCGAAAAGATGTTGAAAATTTTGAGAGTAACAAACTGCAAGAATGATTTAACGACTGGAAAATCTGCCTTACAGAAAGAGATTTAAGAGGTTCAATCTATTTAGCTTATCAAAGTCAAGCTTAAGTGATCTAGAAGTACTGACATGGAAAGAGGATATCTTATACTAGAGGGCTTTTCCACATATCAAGCTAAGATATGACTATATGCCTTGTCTTTAAGTTAAAGCTCAAGTAATGCAAATTAGAAATAATGTATATTTTACACAGTAAGAATTATTAACCAATGAGAAAACTTGATAAGGGATGTTTAAAATGTTTAAAACAGAACCAGATTTTCCATTTCACTTCTAAAATGACATGAGGTGGCATGGCTTGGTGTTGAGCTAGAAGATTAGTTCTAGTTCTATCTTTTGATTACTTGATAAAGACACAATAGTTAGTTTCTCTTATGTAACCTTCTAGAAGGAATTTGTTGGTTAGTTTAATACAGAAATATCTTCTCCCTCTCTGTGTTTTGTTTGTTTGCTTGGTTTTTTAAGGCAAACATACCATCAAAGCAAACAATCACATAATCTTCTATCTAATCTCCACTAGTAGCTACTTTTGGTTCTTAGAGTAAAAGGCATAAATGCCTTATGCAAAAAGTTGCTCACTTCTCAATGTTACAGCTTTTGGTGAAACTTATTCTTGATCCCAGTTAGGACTCAGCATGTGCCCTGAACCTCGAGGATTCATTAACTTCATAGTTTTCATGACGGTGCAACTGTAAATGCTGCTATTCATATAGAAAAATCAGCCCTTAAAGGGTCACAGCTGAATTATTACTTTTTGAAGCTTAATCAGCACTTCATTGCAAAGCTGATATTATTGCTCTGGGTGGCAGGGAACTTCCTATCTATATGAGCAATCTGAATGGGAGGTAGCTGCATGGGACTTCTACCAAAAGCAAGTGTTAATTTACACTTATGTCGAAATACTGACCACTTTAAAAATTTCTGAGAGTAATGACTCACTTCTAGTATAGCCAACTTATGAATCAAGGGACTAAGAATGTTCTCCCCATCTTTTGGTTATTTTTCAAATTTGCTCTCTATGAAAGTAATTATCAGAATCCTTCAGTAGCTGTTTTCACCAGTTACCTTCTTGTTCAAATGATGCAACTTTAATCTCTCTGATCTGTATTTAGCTGAGCCTGTAGTTAACAGTACAGTTAATCTTATGTTTCTTAAAAGCACATTTACTAGACTAGTGAAGTGTAAGAAAGGGATATCATCTTGACAATGCGAGATACATTGAAAAAAATTGTAGATAATTTTCAAATGCACCTTATAATCATCATCCAGTTCAAGCACACTTAGATACATAATTTGACCTGATGACAACTGAAAGCCATAAGAAGCTCTTTGAATTTGACCCTGTAAAAGAATTAATAAAAAAGAAGCATTGTTAAATATTAAGATTAATATAACAAACATCAAAATTATTTCTAATCCGTGTGTTCAAGGCTTTACGTAGTTGAAGGCCACCTGACACAAAAATTGCAATTCACATTAGTGCATAAGACAAATCGAAGGAAGAATTAGCACAGGCAGAAAATAAAGAGCATAGATGAAAGTCTCTTACCAGCAGAGAGAAGAAACTGAGTGGGAAGGGAAGAGTGGGAGGACAGTCTGGAGAAAGCAGTGACAAAAGCAGTATTTTTCAAGCAAAGCAAGCACTGTGTATTGTAGCTGTTCTACTAATAATAACATCTTCTGTTTGTGCTAAACCCCCACCATTCATGAATTTCATAAAGTTGGGGTCTCCAGATGTTTTACTGGATGCTTTACATGAAGATGTAGCTTTAACTTTCTATGTTCGGATAGTGATACAAGTACCAAGTGTTACATCCCTCATTTGGCATCCCACTTGCATTTTCAAAATGAGGTTTGGAAAGTGGTGTTCTTTGAGAGTAGATTTTACTCTCAGCAAGTACAGCAAATTTATGTGTAACTTCTATTAAAAGCAGTGATTAAGATTGTTAGCTGCTACAAAAAGGCATACTGAAGAGCAGTCTAACACCTGGGTACAAACACCATAGCACTGGACTGGATGTAGAAAAACATGAAAAAGTATTTCATAGCATTGAGTGCTGAAAAACAGCAGAAAACTGCAGTTCACCAAAACTTATGTCTACATGTAAACCTATCTTCAAGCTCAATTATAAAATTTATAGAGCAAAAGTTGGACACACAGTCAGCTCTTGCTTTGCTTTCCTGTGAATTGTTTCCTAGTACCACATATCAGTCCTGAATCCGCAGAGCTTGGCAGTTATATATGTATTTTTTTTTCTCTTATTTAAACCTGACACCAATGTGTTTGTGGAATATTTATATTAGAACACTCCTCAGGAAAACTCAGTAGTCAGGCTTTTTTATTAATAGCATAGTTCAAGGAGTGAAAGAGACAGATGTGCGCAGACCATTTGACATTTCTTTATTTCTTTATGTCATATATTGGTTTTTGTTTCAGAAGTGGGAAAACACTCTTTTGTGAAATAAACTTATTGAAAAAACCTCAGGTGAGGCTCTGGCATTTTTTTGTCAAAAGAAAAAACAAAATCAGCAAGCAACAAAAAGCCCCACTAAGAATATTTGTTATTTCAGAAGATCAAGCTTGTTCTAATTACGTGTTTGAAGTTTGAAAGTAAGAGGCAGAGCAATTGCATGCTTAAGATTTCTGCAAAGTAATAGTAGACTTCTTCAGATTTTCTGAGATTAGTTTCCCTCTGAATTAGAATAGACATAATTCTATTTTTGATCAGCCACATAGACCACAGTTAATATAGTCCTACACTCACAGTTAAAAATTTGTGATTGTAAGACTGAAGTGACTAGGGTTTTAATCTCAAAGTACAGTTGCTTAGTAAAAGCCCTGCAAAGATCATTTGCCTGCAGAGAAACCACAGTAACAGCTTGAAGCATCAGTGTTGTTCTGAACCACTAAAACAATGTGAATAAGAATAATGATGCATAGGAAAACAACTTACATCTAATCCTGCTTCCCTGGAACCCAGTCTCAAAACCTGGTTGATTCCAGAGGACTGGTACTGTCTTTTTTCAGAGAGAATGGAATGGCAGGCGCCTTGCAGAATTAAATACTCTGTCATGAAATACTTAATGATAAAAACTTCTACTCAATGCTGTAAATGCACAAAACAGACCATAAGTAATGAGCTTTAAAAAGTTATAACTGAACAGGATTAATTTCTTTCAATAGTTTTCACTGGGACTTTTTTCTTCTATGTTATTGCCAGCTCCAGAACCATTACTTAAGAACTGCTACATTGAAAGTATATAATTAAAACCTCTATTATGCACCAGAAATGGTTTGTGCTTTACTTCCAAGTTATAGGATTATTGCAATTCTTTTCTCTTAATTAAGCATTATATGTAAATTCTGCTTTCTTCCCTTAGAGTCATTAGCATACAAATATGGGCACTGACTATCTGCAATTCTCTGTAAAAGATTAAGATTTTTAATTCCAATGAACTAATGATTTATTAAAAAACAGATACACTTCATGAAATTACTGTTGCCCTAACATTTCCATTCATAAACTCACATCTACTATAGAAGTTATTCTAGAACTAATTTGGACAAGATGGGCAAATGAAATTTTAAATAATTAAATGGGTATTTACTATTTAAAATGCTATGCTCTGTTTAGAACATGCTTTTGGTTTAGAGATTATCTTCTTTCCCATTTCAAATAATTCAAGAAAAATATGGTTAAGCATTTCCTGGTTGAAATTTCTTTTGTAGCAAATCAAAATATCAGCTGATATAGTCTCAACATTAATTATTGAAAATTGTGGCAATATTTTGAAGAAAGTTGCTGAATTGGAAGAAGTCAGAAAAAATATGTTTTTCTAAAAAATAGAAGAAATGAAATATTAAATTGCCCAAAAGCAGGAATCAATGTTCTTTTTGATATCCTATCCATTCTTCATAGTGTCCTCAACTGAAAAGATATATCTATTTATCTGTATGTCTATAAATCTCCATATCCATTTTTCTTATCATTAAACAGGGAAAGACTATGCATTCTAACCAGTAATATAACTAACACTCATAGCATTCCTGGTGAAAATGAAAGGCTGCTGTGTTAGATTTTATGTTTATTTTCAGGTTTATACCATACTTCTCTAAAAGATGTGAAGAAGAACTCTCTAGCAGAATAAACTTCATACCTTGTGCATTCTCGACCAGCTTCCAGATTGTGGCAGAAGTATCTGACAAAGACACAACAAAGAGCAGCATTCAGAACTCAAGCAAAGAGCCTACAAAAAAGATCAAGGAGCACATGGTCACGGGGTCCATCACTTGGGCACTTTTTGTTTCAGTCTACATTTTGGAAAAACAAGACTGATTTGAAAGAGAATTCAGAATGAACTAGCATCTCCTTTCTCCTATAGCTCACCAAATGACAGGATCTCTTCTGTCTTATGTTGACAGCCTTTGTAAATCAGACTGGGTGATATTTGTTAACCCATAGGGAATTTCCACATCTTGTTTTGATTATGAATCAGATGGTGAGTGCTTGGCAGTTGACCAAAAATAGAGTACCTTTCCTCTACAGCATTATCAGTTGGAAAAGTTTGTTACTTTATGTTCTCTGCTGCAGATACATTCTTTCATATGCTAAATTGTGTCAGGTGGACCTATTATAGCGAGGTTAATACACTAAACCCATTCGGACAGATTGCGTAAAAGTCTTTATTACTGCAGAGACATAGTTGCATCAGCTATTCATATCTTTGAGGGTCCCAAATGAGTTTTCTATATAGGCTTTTCAGTAGTTAATGTATGTTCAGCAACAGTTTCTCCGACAAGTTTCTTACAGTAGTATTCTATCGGCTATATACACCATTAAAACAACTAAGTATCTTGATGACATAGAAGGGAGCCAAAGGCAAATGGGAAACAATTTGATCTTCCACAAAGCCACACTTCTGCTCTGCAAACTCCCCATCCAACTCAGTCAGAAAATCCCACTGAAATATCATACCAGAGCAAGAAAACACTCATTCCCTTCCTGCCTCGGGCAAGACGCACATCAAACCCACCCAGTTCATTCTCTGTGGTAGCGGTTATCAAGTGATATCTCAGCTCTCCCTGCAGCCTTCTCTAGCTTCCTCTTTCTAGAGCATTTTATTTTTGTTTACTTAGTTGCATTTTTTTTTCCCCCTTATCATACTGCTTTAAGACAAAGAATTACGTACACAGTACTGTGAAGGTATGCAAACCATCTCCCACAGCACTCTCATTTGTTACTCGTGGATGTTAGGCTGGCCTAGCAGATTGTTAGGGGAATGTGAACTGGCTGGACAACTGGATCAATGGTACAGCACGTGCTGGCAGCTGCTTATAAGCCAATGCTTGATCATGGGATCCACAGTTGTTAACATTTTCCTCAGCACCCTGGATGATGACAGACTACATCCTCAGCTACTTTGAAGATGACAGTACACTAGGGAGTTGGCTGACATGACAAATAGCAGAGTCTTGATACAAAGACCTTAAAAAAAAATGAGGGTGGGGCTAACAAAAATCTTATGAGGTTTAGTAAGCAGCAGCAGAAAGTTCTGCTGTGAGGCAGTCACCTGACACATTGGTAAATGGTGGGAAAAAGAATACTGACCTTTCCAGAAAGGACCTGGCAGCTACAGTGTATGCAAGAATGAATGTGAGCCAACTCACACTGCAAGTAAGACCAGTCACAGACTGGGCCACATTTGGAGGAGTGTGGAAAACAGATCAAGAGGAGCTGTTACTCCCTCTACTCTGGAGGAGGGAACCACATTTGGAGCTGTGTCTGGAACACTGGGCTCCCCTTTGAATATTGTGAGATGCCTGAAAAGATACAGTAGCTGGCTACCAAAATAACAGATGTTGAGGCAGCTGGGTTTGTTTAGTTAGGTGAAGGGTGCTAAGAGAGAATCTAACAGCAATCTACAATTACTGGAAGGATAGTTACAAAGTTACAAAGACAATGGGCTAAACTCATGTTGCTGAATCTTTGTCCTTCAAAGTTTTCAAGACAGCCAAAAAAAATCTGACTTTGGCCAAACACTGATATGTAAAAGGTATTGAAGAATGCAGAGGAGGAGACACATACAGTGTTATCTTGCATTTCAATTGGCTGCTCTGAACAGCAGTATCTTCCACAAAATATATAAAAGAGTTGTTCTCTTAACAAACAGCTGATGATTTTTTAATATGAAAAAAACATTTTTCCCTTTCAAGGACAGATCTGTGCAAAAATATGCTTCTAAACATCCAAAGGAATTGGTGCTTAAGTACAGATTCAAAATCAAACTCTTGTAAATACCTGGCCTCTAAGAAGTAAGATTTAGACCATGGCAGGGGAAAGCCAAATTTCAGATCTAAACTCACTGAAATTTTACCTATGTTAGTGTTTCAGAGCAAGCAACTCTAGTAAAATAGCTAATGATCTGTTTTGCACCCTCCTTCAATGTTAATAGCATTGAACAAAGGTGATGGTAGAAGATTATCTGGTTTACTTCATAAGGCATTACAGGGAATTGTTTATAGTGCAATCAGCCTACAGTGTATTTAATTATATGTTCATGTATGGTTCTCTTGTGCATTATTAACATTTTATTATTACTTTTAATTATTAAATATACCACTGTTTTCCCAAACTTGCTGTTTCAAAGAAAGCACAACAAAAACAAATCAATATAAAGATCTAGAAAATACTCAATGATCAATAAACCTGAAGAGCCACAATAGCATTCATAAATACGAGAATTTGTGTCATTATTACGTCTATCTAATATAAACATTGTAAGACTGCTAGCAATGATGAGGCTGCTGATAAAACGACAAGTTAAATACCTTTTTTTGTCCACTCAGTTCACACAAAATTTACAGGACATACAAAATTTTGCAATATATTTTTCCTAACCTATGCAGTATCAATTGTAAACTGTAAAGGCTCAAGAAGGATCACAGAAACTATTCAAAAAAAGAAGAAAATGAATAGTGTGGGATTTAGGCATTTTGCTATCTGTACCAAATCAGGAGGAATTTCATTTTGGGAATACCAGGAGAAGCAATATGCTACTGGCTTTCAAAGCTAAGAAGTCTCAAGTAAGAAAATGCAACTTTGTTTTCATGCTGTCATTTAATTTACATAAAAATGTGAAAGATGGACTGGACTCTAAGAGATCTGATGCATTATAATAACTAGGATTGCTGGCAAAAAAAATCAGCAAAGACCCTGTGTGATGAAGACAAAAGTATCCACTGTACAAGTGGGAGATACTCATCTACAGAAAAATATCTTTATCTCTACATAAAAGACAGTTTTCAAGGATAACTGCTGAAGGTAAAAAATGAACTTGGGGCACTGCCTGCCAGAGGTAGATGGACACAGGTGCTTATTCTTAAAAGAAAATGTTTGTTTTGGCTTATTTGCCCTCCAGTTCCGCTGAACCAGACCACTCAACTGAAATTCAGCTTCTCAAATGAGAAACCAGCTTAAAATAACTTCTGACAACTTCAGCTGACCCTAGCAATTCATATTTGTGTTTAGATAGCTGCTCATCACCAAAATATCTAACTGCCTTCTCCAAGGAATAATATAAGAAAAATATTTTTCTTCTTTTACGCTGACTGGCAAGAAGAAGGTTTCATAGGTATTGTCATTTTATTTAGAAGTTCAGCGAGTTTACTGCTTAAAAGCATTTGTGGGAAAGCTTGGACACAAAGATGGATTTTGCATTTTCTCATGACTTGTAAGAAACTTGTATTGACTTGCCTTGGTGAAAATTCTATGGACACAATAAAGTTTGCAGCCACTGGCCCTTTATACAAGAGTAGTAAATAGTAGTTGTGAAAATTTTATAGATGAAAATGGGACCCTTTTAGGGGTTACTGTGTGATAGATTCTGCCAATTAGATCATTAAGAGAAAAAAACCCACCACATGACATTCACTGCATATACTGCCTGACCCCTCTTCACAGGCCGGAACTCCCATTTGTCAAAATATCAGCCTGATATTTTGTGTTGAAAAAAGAAAAAAACAAAGCAAGAGAAATGATCCCATCCAAATCCCTCCTTTCTAACCCTTAATTGTAGCTTGCCAGCAAATTAATTTTTGAGAGAATCAAATCTCTGGTTTCTCAGGCAGATTCAGGACAGAGTTCTACATAACTGCTCTTCATAGCTGGGTCAAGTAGTTCATACCTCTCCACTCCAGGATCACTGAAATACAGTAATTTGGTTTAAAATATTTGGAAACAAAAATTAACCTCTCCTTGTTCAAGCTACCACTTATAGGTAACATTGTGATTCTGCATATACAGTTTTAAATGAATACATGAACCGAAAAGGTAATTAGTTTATTACAAAGGGTTATTTTCATAGGTTATAGTAATGGCTGAAAGTTTAAAGGTTTTTCTGGTTTGAAGAATGATTTTGGGGGTTTTTATGATCAAAAGGAGATTGGAAAAATTATTTCTGACAGAAGTAGTAGTCTTCTGAAGCGATGTCATTTACTTTTAGCCGTGATGTGATTTCCTTTGGATATAAATGTGCTGAACCTCAATCAGGATGCAGAGCAGCCAGTTAAAGGGGAACTTCAAAAAGCCCTGAAAAAGGGAAACCTGCGTAAAAGTTCACAGTAATTTCTGCATACAGTTCTGAAAAGGAAAAGGCTTTGTAACAGGAGTTCTCAATTTGCAATTTAAGGTGCACTGTTCATCTAAGATGCTTTTCTTAAGACTGCTTTTTGCTTTAAGATTCATACAGACAAAAATTACCCTTTAGATGTTTTCTCTTTTTAAAATTCTGTTTCTTCTTATATTTCAGAAGCCTGAAAGTCTTTAAAAAGGAGCCTTCTTTACATAGCTTTTTGGACAAAAAGAATAACATCTAACTGTATAATTTTCCACACTTTTAATATGAAAAGTTAGAAAAGTAACTCACCTCAGTGGATTGGATTGACTGATCCTTCAAAAATATGAAATAAAGAAAATTGAGAATAGCTAGAATGAGGGTGTAAAAGAAAACATATCCCATCTTTGCACAGTTTTAATATTGTAACACATTTCAAATATTTTCCAATTATGAAAAAATAAAGAGATTGATTTTAATAAAATACTGTGAAAGCTTCCAGGAGGCATAGGAAGACATATGCAAACACAGTTCTGTGACTTTGCTATAATTATATGGTATAGATAAAACCATATAAATATATCATTTTTAAAATTATTTTTTGAAAATGGCAATTTTCATCTCAGCTGTGTTCTGAAACAAATATTCCAACTTGCCCAGCAGAATAAAATGTAAACAGGCAGTTCCCATACCAATGACAGAGAAACACTGAGGAAAAAAGCAGAAATGAGAAAAATTGGGTGGGAAAGGGAAATTCCTAAGAGCAAGTCCCTTTGGCAAAATATTGACAGATGTAATAAAGAAGTACCAGTGAAGGATTTTAATACAGTAGCTCCTGCTCTTGCTGAACACTGAACTACTGTGTCTTATAAAATGAATTAATACAAGACAAGACAGTCACAGATTCCAGGAATGACAAGTTGTCAGTCTTCTCTTAGAGCCAGATCACATGCTTGTAAAAGCTATAACTCAATTCAGAGTGCAAGAAACCATAAAGAACCAACAATGTAATTTATATGCTATCAGCAAAGAAGACACCACATCAGATAACACCAATACAGAAAAGATGAGAATGACAATGTTGATACGAGCAGTAGCCCTGCACAGCTAAACACAGAAACCAAACAGGCTTTGTAACAGACTATAAAAACAAGGCATCAGGCCAAAAGAAGAACTAAATTTCCAACAGGAGACAGGGATGTAGCAGGTGTTACAAAAATATTATTTTTCCAGCAGCACTTAGGTCACCGAGAACAATCCATGATGGGATGCAATCACCAGATAATGATCTCCTGGGACATAATATCACTAGTATAGGCCATAGGGATGACTGTAAATAGACGAAATATTACACGTCAGGCTGCCTCAGTGCAGAAGGGGACTTCTTCTTTGGCACTCTCTTTCTGTCCCATTTCCCATCACTAATACCAGAATTATGATCCTGCTGTGTACTGCACATGGGGAAACAATCCCGTGCAGAATCATAGTCCCTTGCTGGGAAACCATGGAGATTTAGCAGCCACAACTGTAAATGTCTGTTTCATTATTACTATCTAATCTCTACTCATATACATTCCCACACCCTGACCCCAGCTTTTAGAACACACGCAATAGAAGCATTGATCTAATACATATATTATCTGCTGAAGACCAAATACTTGAGGAATCATTTAAAAGTTGACTCAATTTTTAAGAATAAAGCAGGATTGCCACATTGCTGCTGTGAGGTGGGCACTCCATGGTTGTTGTTTAAGTGTAGGATTATTTTTAAGGCTTCTTATGTTTTGGTGGTATCTGTCAGATTCTGTTCCATAAGCACCCTAGGGAAGAGGGTGCTCCATAGTGCTATAAGGACCTGGACAGCATTTATGCAAGTCATCTAACATCAAGGCTGACAGGGATAAAAGTAAGGAAAACACCGCCAACAGTAAATGAGGATATTGGATACAAGCTCTTGGTTGGCTAAATACATAACTTTAAGCTCTGATAAGCTGCTTCTAGTTTTGAGTAAATAGAGAGACCAAAGACCATTACACAATTATGTTATATCCCTGTTCAAAGTACACGTTGAAATTCCAGTTATACACTTACTGAAATCTATTGCCAGTGCTTTAAAATATCCAGAATTTTGATTGCTGCTTTCTCCTGCCACATTGTAGGATTTGACACTTTGTTTTGACATTTTGACTCATTACACAAAAAGATTATTTCCTTAAATGCTGAAAGAAGCATGAATGAATTTAATCAGTTTTCTTGGATCCTGAGCAATTATTTTAAATATATTTTCATACAGTAATATGCAGATTACTAATATGAATACCTTAGAAAATGAATGTTCTTAATTCATTAACATGATAACTACCCATATTAAGAGAGAGAGGGGGGGAAAAAAGCATTTAAAATAAACATAAGCCAGAATTCCACATTGAGAAATATTTTTTCTTCGTGGTTCAGCAATACATGAGAAAGAAATAATATCTAATTTTCTAAATCTGCATTCTTTACATTTGAATGAACTAAAAAGGTAAGCATGCACAACCATTGCAGAGAAGACTAATGTTTTTCTGTTTATGTGTTATTTTCCAATTCCAACGATGAAATTAAATGTTCTAATGAGTTTTTAATAATTAATTTGCTCTATATTTTGGCATCAGGAAGAGTGAAAGCTATACAGTCCTACCACATAATGCACATGAGTTTGTGGAGGTCAGCCTTGGAAGGAGATCGTGAAGTTTAATAGCATTGTTTTTTATTTTAGGAAGCACGTTTATTGGAATGGAGCGACTGATTTTTTTACTTATTTTTAGTGGGTTTGGAAAAGAAACACAGCACTATGATGTAGAAGACGTATTTTACTGCTGGCTTCCTAATAGATGGTTTGCATTATATATTTAAAATGTGCTAAGTTGTATCAAAGTCTACGCTGGTATAAAACTTTCTGCCATGTAAAGTTGATAGGTAATTTTCACAAGCTCTCATGAATTTTAGAAGAGTTTGGTCAGCTGAACCTGATTATAAATGCAAATTTAGAAACAGTAAGAACAAAGCTCAGTGATCTAAATGCTCAAGAAATAAAAACGGAGGCATCAGTACAAACAAGAAACTGAATACAGAAAGAAAAGGAATAAATATAGAAATAGCCAGAAAATATGCTCAAAAAAAAAAGAAAAAAAGATAAGGATTAATTATGGTAAGGATTGTGGTAAGGATTAATTATGTGCATACATATATTTTGGGAAAGAAGGGTTTATACCCATAAGCTGAGGTACAATCAAACCAAGACTTCAAGGTCTAAATGTTGCCTTTTACTACTGTTGCTAATCCTTAAGAATCACATGCCAATACTGAATCCAATCAGCATTACAGATCTCAAGTAGCACAAGAAAGACAAAGGGCAAACAAATGAAGAAATTATGAATCCAAATGAAATCATGCAGATAACCCTTGAAGTATGGTACCGTGCAAAAAAGTAGTACATTCCTAAAGTTCTCTTCTGCAAGTGCCATCTGTGACCACTGGTGGGAAACAGAATATATGCCATATTGATTTTAGTCTTAAATATTGACATTATATAAGATCTGCTCATACAGCTTGCACATAAACCTGAATCAATCTTAGCAACTTAGTTGCCTACTTTTATGCATTATATGCAAACATTTTAATGTGGTTTTCTTAACCTGGCCTTTTGTCAATGACCACTTTATTTTGGATAGTAAATATCAAAGCATACCAATGTGATGATCCCTAAAAATACAGTAATTAAATACTCTAGTGACATCCAATAAAAAGCAATCTCAACCTTATACCAAACGAAAGTTAAAGAAAGCAGTTAGACTGTGATTTCACATTATTTCCATGCATCTGAAATACAGCTTTTCAGCATGAAAAGTCATCTCTTTCTGATTTTCCTTATAAGCCTAAGAGAGGAAAGGTGAAACCTTCCCAGATTTAGTCAAAGCTCTCAGCTAAATTTTTTAAAACAAGAGGTTTTAAACACAGAAGGTTTCTGAAAACAGAGGAAATCCTCAGAACATATGGGTGTCCACTGACTCAGACAAACCTGTGTCTCCAAGTCTTCAAAGAATTTCTGCTAAATATTATTGCTTTAAAAAGAAAGCTGAAACTGAGGAACTACATTAATGCATATTAAAATGTGTCTTTAGTCTGAGAATGAAGAAAATCTCATAAATATATTCACATTTGTAACATCCTTTTACATATCAACCATGATCTGTAATGATTGCAGTCCTATTGATAACAATCACAGTGACACCTGAATAGCTTAATAAGAAAAAGCAATTTTATATTTCCATAGTACACTGCTTTTCATTTTTTAAAGATAAATTATAAATTTGGAATTACTATAATTTCTTTGAAAAGTGTAGACAGAAATTTGACAGAAATGTTACTACAGAGTGCAATGTTGGGTTTTGAAGCTGTACGAAAGAGAAATGAAAATACAGCACAAATTTGGACCAGCTGTACTGACTAAAACCATAGAGAAGCCGCTGCAACAAATCAGTAGTATGTAAAGCTATCCTCTACATACAGTTTTCTGGGACACTGAGGCAGAGAAAGAGAGAAGTGCTAATTTATTCTTCTTCTTTATGTTCAACATAGTCATTGTTATTTGTCAGTGCATAGCCTGCATTTTCTTCTATTTTTTCCCCTTCTGTTGCTAGATACAGTATTGATTCAGGACTGTAATTTTTAGCTATCTAGTTTACTTTCTGTTGGGTGATAAATACTTGGATATAAAATCTCTTCCAAACAACAAGGTAGCAATACCCATTACTGTAATAATTACTCAGGTGTTTGGTAAGACAACAGGTAGCAATCAACCATTTTTGCATTGATGGGTTGTTGTACAAAGCGTTGCAGATATCACCGTAATTTGGCACACGTTAGCATATTACACAAAACTGTTCTTCCAATGTGCATCTGCTTCCATTGAAAATAAACAAATGGGAAATGGGCACAGAAAAGGAGCATACACTTGCCTTGTTAAAAAGTCAAAGTAGATTACTGAGTATAAAACAGCTAGTGAGGCTAAAGCAAAGGACAGTAGCTGTCTCAGTTAATTGATTCATTCTTTCTTATTAGCTCAAAAGCACAGCTGTTGAATGGAGTAACTCTGAAAGTCACAATAAAATTGCATTGGACTACACCAGATTTGAATTTGATTTCTGCTGGTATTAAATATGCAGAAGATTGGCAGCTTGGAATAGTGTTTATCAAAGCAAAGCTCTGTTCCCCTCCCTGCAGGTCAAAGAACAGTGACCTAATACCTTATACTTGTACTTTTTTTCTGTTGGTTAAGGTTTTTTTAAAGCTACTATAGATCTTATGTTTTTCCACATTTGTACAGATGCATATTTGCAGCTCCTACCCACTGCTTAGGAAAATACTGATTTGAAAGAAAGTTGATTGCATAACTGAAATTTTATCCCACCTCACTCCTGCAGTGACTCATAGCTGGGAAGGAGGACTCCAAATTCACAAAAGAGTGGGCCTCCATGACTAGTTCAGAAGTGTTAAGACCTTAGGACCCTTAAAGTCAGTGCTGTTCCTGCAAGAGTGTCCTCATCATTACAATCTAAAGCTGAAAAGCTGCAAGGACAGGCTTGGCGAAGAATAATGAATATCAGAAGCATTAAAAAAAAATTAATCATCTTTCTACTCTGTTCTTCATCAGTCATTCATAATCACTGCAGCTGCACCAAACTTTCTGCTTTACAGCAACACATGCCAGAAAAGCATGGTTTGGCATACTGTGAGATCCTTCAGATAAAATCCAATAGCAATGGTACTGAAAGTGCCTACTGATGTGCAATCTTCCAGCTCAGAAAAAAAGAATTCTTTCTTTCTTGACGATTGCATTCGTTTACAATGCAACAAACCATAGTCTTTTCTGAACACCAATTTCTGCTAAATAATGTTCCTTCATAATTTAAGCCTTGGGCTCTTTGATGCCCCAGGCAAGCTACGAAATGAGACTTCTTTTCTCTGTTTTGCTAATTTGTTCCTGGTTAACATTTTAAAATAGAGAAAACATTTTTGCCTCAAGCTTTCATTAAGTAGCCATTTTTTTCAATCCTCAGGTCTCTTTGCAAGTCTTGGGTATTTCTGTTGGTTTTTTTTTCGTTTTGTTGGATTTTGTTTTGTTGGTTTTGTTTTGTTGCTTTTTTTTTTTTCTTCCCATCCCCAACCCCAACCTAGATTTTTTTTGCTGTGTTACATTTATTTTCACTGAATCTTTAAATCTTTCTGTTTCCCCTTCAAATTTATATTACTCTGGTATTTATCTTGCCATCTTTTTCCATCTAACTCACTTCTGTCTCTTCCTATGCAGCTTGCTTTCAGTTTCTTCTCTGCTCCAATTAACTTTCCACATCAACCACTTTGTTCTGTTCTATACTTTTGCCAGTTCCTGTCAGGACCCTGCAGACTTAAATACACAACCTTCAATACATTCCCCATCTACCTTTAACTTCTCAAGCTCACATCTCTTCCGCACACATTTGCATATCCATATGCACATCCACATGCACATTCACACATGAACATACTAACACAGGGATTCATTTGAAGCAGATATGCAATCTCTCTTTATGTCTGCAAAATTATTTACCTTCCCCACACAGAGTCTCCCTTACATATATCTTTCCTCCTCGAAAGTATAAAAAGGGCATGTGGAGAGGAAAATCAGATTGTTCATCCTTTTTCTGGAAAGACAAAGTTCTTAGCTCTGCTTTTCAGCTTCATTTGCTGGCTGGTGCTGGACCAGGGGCATATGTATTAGTTACAATTAGATAATTAGGGAGAAGAGCTATGTTGTCCCTCTACATATAATTGCCTGCTTATGGGGAATGAGCAAGTGAAGACATTTTAGAGAACACTAGGATAAGATGAAGGAAACAGAAGCAGCTGCTACTTCAGTTGAAGGTTTTATATCACATTTCCTGAGTATGTGCATGTTTGCACTCCACAGTCCTACGATTGCATGTCCCATATGCAATTAAGTTCAGCACTTCTAGATACAGCATGTACAGATTGCAATCCAGTGATTTGAGACTGCTGCCTAGAAGACCAATAATTGCCACGCTGGAGGTGGCTGCCTGGTTTTGTTCTGGAATTCCCAGTGTTTCTAACATTTTAGAAAGACTTCCATGAAAAGGCAACACTTGTTTGCCCCCAAATGTGTCCCCTCTTTTGTTTCTCTGGTTAATTTGAGGTAAATAAATTATTTGGGTACTTCTTTAAGTTCAGTTTTCCAGGCTTGGAATAAGCAGAGATATGTGCCTCCAATCACCTTAGCAGTGCCATTTATTTTGACAAAGTGTAATAGAAGTTTTTTTGATGAAAGAGAGTGAACCATATTAAAACTGGACAATCTGGTCCTAGCTGTGACAGGTTTCAGCATGCTATGTGGAATAAAAATAATTGGAAATAGAAACAGATCTATTTTTCCCTTCCAAACTTTGGAGATGTCCAATTGATCTTCTAGCTTAGCAAAACATATAGAAGAAAAGTAAACTGTCAATTATTGTGTCATCTATCTCTGTCAATTCTAAACATATTTGCCATGCATTGCTAAAAAACAGCTGTGCAAGATCAATCACTTCATTGAGGACTCCTAAGCCAATTAAGGGATCTTGTGGATGGATGACAGGTTTTTCTTTTTTTTCTTACAGTAGAATGTGGTGCAATTATATCAGGTGTTCAAAAACTTCAGTGTTATGTTTATGTTTTAGGAGACTAAATTACTGTATTTCTATGGCACTACTTCAGCACAAAATACTTGTTTCTCTGTCTTTTTAGCTGCAATTTAATCTGTATTTGAGAATAATTTTTCAGCTAATATTCTCTAAGAGCAGGTCACCTACACTATAGAAAAGTTTTGCAGCATATAAGAAAAAAAAAAAGTTTCTGATTTTGTGTGAGAATAAAAGAACAAGACAATTTCTATTCTAATTAAAATCATGTGCCTCCTGACCCTGATTTTAGTCTGTCTGTTTCCTAAACCACATTTCTAAATTTGACTTGGGAATTCAGATGCCTGAGGTTTAGATCTTTGAACTGAAAGGCTATTCTTTTCAGAAAGTGCTCTAATCTTTGCAGAGAAAAGCAGTTTTGTAGCAATAGAAACAAAAAAATTCTCAGGCTTGCATAGATCAACTGTTTGGTTCAGTTCATAGAATTTCTGAAAGAGGAATATGTTCAGCAGATACTTCTACAGCTGGAATAGCAGAAGAGGAGACATCCATCATGGTGATGCTGAGGAAAGAAATACCTAGTTGCTGCTACGTATTTTCAAACCAACAGTTTGATAAACTTCTGAGTTACCGGCTGGGCTTAAACCATGACAAGCTGGAAGTCTTAAATGAAGTAGCTTAGGAGACTGATAAAACACTAATGATACTTTTTAAAAAATCTTGGAAAATCAAAAACATTCGGAAGATAGCCTTGTCCTGCCAACACCATCCTAATATATTCAATGTACAAAATTCAATTCCATAGGGAATTACAGACAGAACAGTCTGATGACTAATCCCGATCAACTGGTATATAACAAAATACTAGAAACTAAAGTTAGGTACCATTGCTGTCTCTGTTTAGTTACCTAAGAGACAAAGTGCTTTAGTCTAATTAAGATCTCTGGGCTCCATGGAGTGTAAACCAGAAAGGCCTGTGATATAAAAGAGCTTGGATTGGATGAAATAATCCCTTCTGCCTTAAACTCTATGAAATTATAACACCTTTACAAACTCCAGTTAACAGTGTGTATATCAATACCCTGTGTTTGGAGACTTGGCTCTTGGATCTGCAATGTCAGCTTTACTGAGTTTGAACTGGGGCAGCTTGCCTTTGGTACTCTAGCCTTGTTTTATATAGCTTCAGAGAAAATTTGTAAACCACTATAGATTGACTGACACCAAAATGTTCAATAAAAAAATAATAAAAAAAGAATTATCTAATTCTTTATTCTGTTAGAGGATAGATCTTAGCAGCATGTTTAGATTTGGAAGCTTTATATAATAGCTTCAGGCCATGTGGGTAGCTGGGGATTTATTTATTTTGTTCTACTTATATTTTTTTTTTTAGCTTTTCTTACATCTCCAACTATGATAAATTAGAAACTGGAAATAGGTGTTATCTACTTAACTAAGAAACATTCACAGAAATGCAAAATATTAGGTAGCATTTACAGAGACACACATAGAGAAGCCTTTGGAGCTGAATGCCTTTTAAATGCATGTCACATGAATATTCAGTCAGATATGTAAATTTAGGGTATCTGTTACTTTTAGTAGATTGATCTATTATTTGAGATCAAGGCACAGATCACAAGAAAGGCATATCAAAATATCAGACCTTCTATATTATTCTTGTACAGGATATATTGCAGGTAGTCATGTTTGTTTTCTATTCCTCTTGGCAGTTTGCTTTCTTTCTATAGAAAAAGTAAAATTTAAATTTCTCTTAGTTTTGTCACTCCATTTGCTTTGATAAAGTGCTTCATCACTGAGGCTTTACAAATAACCCTTTGCACTTCAAAGGGAGGTTTTGATACCGTAATACCAAGCCTACATAGTATCCAGAATCTAAGAATTACAGTTATCTATTGCAGAGAAACGCAGCTAAAAGATTTGGAAAGTCAAAGAGATTCAGTGTAACCTCACACCTCTTCAGTACCTAACTGGCTCTGTAATATATTCAAGCCAGTGAGAGAAAGGGAAGAATTGCTACCCTATTTCAGGTACTCTTTCAAATAAGGCGATTCAATGATTTCTTTAGGTGTACTTTTAGAGCAAAATTTGAATGTAACTCCTGAACTCTTTTGGAAAAAAAAAATTAAATGCATGTACAGGGGTGTGTGTATGTGTGCTTTAAACAAAGGTCAAAGTAATTACTGACTACAAAAAGCATGTTGAGAGGAGACTGATGTAAAGTTCTGCAGATCTCCCGCTATAAACTTTAGAAAATTAATAAATCAGATGTGTAGATTTAACTTGCCAGGTATCCTGAACTTGAGTTGAAATTTCTCCTCTTCCAAAAAGACCTAGGACTGTTTCTCTACCCTTTCTTCCTGCCTTCTCCCCTCCTTGCCTTCAAAAGGATATCTGCAGCAGTCCTATGTGCTGGGGAGTTTTACCTGTCTGGGTGAAGATACACTTCTCTCCAGATTTTCTACAAAGCAGTTTCTTTTCAGGCGGATTCTCTGGGAATAGCTGATAGGCAAGTTGCTCACACCTGTCCATTCAAAATTATCAGTGGGCAGGAGAGACCCAGCTGTTTAGTCTCTGTACAATCCCATTTCACAATAGGGGATAAAAGCCTGCCCTCCAAAGAAAAGCTCAGCTCATTTTTGTCATTCTTTAGCATTCTCTGTGCTGCTGTTACTGCAAGGGATTAAAAATCCCTGTAGCACTCCTATTTTTCTCAGCTATATCACTTGGCACAACAAAACACGTCAGTTCTCCCTACAAGCTCTACCTTATCTATGCTAACCAGCAAGCTACAATGCTACTGCTAAAAGTCTAAAATGCAATATAGAACAGCCAGGTTTCTCCAGAGAAGGGTTTAGATGTTGACAACATCCAACAACAGAGCAGAGAATAGGATTGCAATGACCTGAGTTTCCCAAGTTTAAAGGAAGGGTACCTGTCTCACTGATTATTTGGCTTGGCTAAAGAAATGATTTGTAGGTCCTACTGGTAGTGATAAAGTTAATCTTCTCTGTCCCAAATAATTGAATGCTCTAAATAAGCTCAACACAAAACCACAAAACCACAAAATCCAAGCAAACTTTAGGTTTAGATCCATGAAGTTCCCAAAACCCTAGGTGTGACTAGGATGACTATTATATGCTCTGTGCTTTGGAGTCTCCTGTGCTTTCTTTACAGGATCTTGTGCAAATGAATGGTCTTGCTGGAATGATTTGTTTCAATTAGGAAACTTTCTTTAATTCCTTTCCATGTTAAGAGGCTGGTATTCCAAAAGAACAAACTACAGAAGAGATGTGATTTGCAACCCCGCTCACCTGTTAGCCAGGCAACAAGCTCATCAATGATGATAAGCAAACAGGAACTAAAGATCAGAACAAAAAACATGAGAACTGAAGAGATGAGTAACTTCTTGAAAAGCAGAAGAACTGCAGGAAACTTTCTAATTAGCTAGCAGGCTGCAGTGAGTCCTGAGAAAACTGAGGAATGGGAGTGATGGCTCTAAAATATACATATTTGCAGGGCATGGGAGCACCCTTATTAAAGGATAAGCCTACCGTATAGAATCATAGAATGGTTAGGGTTGGGAAGTAAATCTAGTTCCAACACCCCTACCATGGGCATAGGTGTTTCTTATGAGTACTTTCCACAATTCTATTTTCTAATCAAATTATAAAATATCTTTGAAATATTAATATGCTCTACTAATTAAAATCCCTAAGGTTGAGTGAAATTGCAATGACTTAAAAAATTTAATGGATAAAAACGATGAAAGCAGAAATCACTGAAATTATATCAGTCTTGTTCTGTCTTTCCTGTAGTTCCACCTTCTATATATAACCATGGCATAACTTTAATGAAAAATTCATGGTTTTATCAGACAAGCTCATTAAAACTAATTTGAGATTATATATAATCTAAGAAAAGAATATCAGTGGAAAAAATGACAGATTTGCTTCAGCCTCTGTATCTTTTAGCAACTGCTGAGACTTTTTTCCCAGGAAAAAAGGAAATGAAAAAACAAAAACAAACCCCCAAAGATTCTGAATGTGAGTACATTAAGCCTTTGGAAATTATTTGAAAGCACTCTTTAGAAAACCCAGCATGAATAACCTAAGCATCTGAGGACACCAAGCAATGGAGACAGTATGTCTGTTCCTGCTTCTAAGTGACCCATCAGACTTCAGTAAAAAGCCTCTAATAGAGTGGGCTGGTATTATAGAACATGCATTGGAGTTGCCATAATGAAACACTTAAAGCTAGTGGTGACATATTGCCCCATAAGAACTGGCAGCACTTAGCAAAGTTAGCATTCTAATTTTATAACAAAATTTCCAATTATGGAAGAAGAAGAGAAAGTGGAAATGATGTATTCTGCCAAAAGATCTGCAACTTGTTCAATAGCTTTGATGACAAAGAAAGCAAAATCTCCACTAAGATGAGCATTACGCTGATTGTTCAGATTTAGTTTCAAACTCATCTTGCCAGGCAAATTCCAAGTTCAAATTATTCGGGTCAAAAACTGTCCTTGAAATTAGCAGAAGGCATAGGAAGAAGGATTCACATCCTACATTGGGAAGGTCCTCCTTTACAAGAGAGGGAATTCCAGGAGTGTGGAATTCAGCAGGAGCTGAAGGCTGAGGTTTTTTGGGACAATTTAAATAGAACTTTGTGAACTAACTACAATCCCTGTAGCTAAAGGTTTAAAATCTTCAGTGCAAAATCAACACTCTGAAGATGGGTTGACTTCTCTTGAATGATGCTGTAAATGCAATCAGGTAGAACCCAATTTACCTTTGCCAACAGCTTTATCAGAAGCTGAGATGAATATTGCTATGAAAAATATAAGGGCTGTTTGGCTGAGCTTCTCTGGAAAGGCAGAAATCTTGAGTCTACTGCAATTCTAGTCCCAGTTTCACGGCTGCACTTTCTATTAGAAGGTTGTTGTGAATTTTCAGCAAGTCAAATATGGGATTGGTGTTCTTAAAATCAATGTACTTTCTCTAAATCAAGTGGAATTAAGTCCAGATAAAGCTCAAGAGGTCCAAGTCCATTTTTAAAGGGATAATATTGCTGGTTTACCTCCCAGGCATTCTGATGTTCCCAGTATACAAACAACACTGCTGATTAAAATTGTTTTCAAGCCATTCAATTTCTTTTTTTCTTGAGGTAAAAATTTGCAGTTTTATCTGAAAATATAATCTGAAATGAGCCAATTTCAGAGCATTACAAAACATTATTAAATTCTAAGAACACTCTTATCAGATCATCAGCTATCCGACTTCCCTGATTTTACAGATGGAAAAATTGTGCTATTGAGGAGTTGCAGAACTTGCTTTAAATCATGGATGAAGATTGGCAGAGACAGGATTAGAAAGAGTGTCCTGATTTCAGAGCTAAGGTCGACTCATTCTTGCACACTGGGTAACTACCAGTCAGTGAAGTAAAACTGCCTTGCTTTAGGTCAGAATATAAGAACTGGTGTGAGGTAGGAATTAGAAGGGTGTATCCAAAACTTTCAAAGGAGAATGGACATTTTAAATTATATGAAGAAAATGCATCTTAAGGATATTTGGAAGTATGAAATTCAGTATTCGTATGGATTGCAATCTTCAACAAAAGGGATTTACTTGTAGCAATCATCATCTGAAGAACAGTTTCAAAGAAAATATTTTTTAATATGAATAGAGACAGATTTGAATTTGTGCACAGAACACTGGCATTCTCAACCTTCCCAGAGCACACAGATCATAAAGCCATATCTTATCCTCCAGTTATCTGCAGTTTCCACTAATATAGCACAGAGTATAGCACATGAACAAAAGTTATTCAATAAAAGGCAATACAGAGCTGTATGGCTGTGTGGGGATTCTAGGGAGGCTTCACCTCGGGTAAACTTCATCAGTGCCACTTCTTGGCCAAGAAGGTATCTCCGTTTAAAACAGTTTTTAAAGTACACTGTGGTACCCTAGAGCTATCCAACAGCATGGCACAGAAGTTACTTTCTTCTTTCACTCCTTGTCCTGCTGAAGGGTGATGGTGTCAAACTCTGCTGGCTGGCAGATAGGACTTCTGTGTTACTTCTCACAGACAAGCCATTTCATAGCTACAAAGCATGTCATGATAAAAAGGAAGTAGAGAAAGTGCTGTGAGTAGTAAAACAGCCCTTGAACAATGAAATGCTGCAATGTTGTTTGCACAAATAGCAACTCTAAAACAGTTCAGATTTTGAGTGCACTATGTCAACAAGGAACTGAGTAGCATACTGCTCTCTTCATTTGTCTGAACTTGGGTGGAGGTGGAAGTTTCAAGGATTGTACATGACAGAAATTATTGTAGAAGGCTAAAAGAAAAAACTGCAGTTGCTATTCTTTCCTGACAAAACAAATTTGGATAAGGTATAATATGCACACCAGCTACAGAGGAATAATGACAATATTGAAATTACTGTTCTAAGCAGGTATAGAGATGGAAAACACCAAAATATATGAGGTAAAAAATTAATTCTCACTGTAATGTATTAACTGAGCAGATTTAATCTTATCCTTTGAGAAGAGTGCATTAACCTCTCTACACAGATAGAGCCCTTTTTGATTTGTTTACACATCCCAAGCAGCAAAGTGAATGCTTTGGTGTACAGTACACAGCAGTTTATTATCCCTTGAGTAGAAAATGTGGCACAGTCTGCAACAATGTCACTAATGTCTTTTATCCTACAGTGTTGGTCACTGCATCAGTCTTGATCTGCATTGTCCATTAGCATTTTTACCTTAAATCAGTTACACTTTTCCAACATCTTATATGTATAAGAACTCGTTGCTTCATGTTTTTACAGAATAAGGTCAGTCCTAAGAATAATTGTCTCAGCCACCATTACAGGCATACTAAATAAAAGTAGATAAATAATACAAGCATTACTATCAATTAATATGGAATAAGCAACTTTTTTCACATATATATTATGTATTTTCTATACATACTTATATCTATATGCTTTCCAAAAAATTATTAAGAATTTGTTTTATGACTCATAAAAGACATCTGCGAACAGCAAAATGATTCTCAGGGCTCTGAGATTCTAGATTTTAAAAATACTACTAAGCAGCTCAGTGGCTAATTCTTTTTACTTCAGTGATGAGACATGGTGAACAACACAAAATGTGTCTGACAGACACAATTTCTCTCCAGAAATTAGGAATATTACAGACCATGCCATGCATGACCATGACACTGATGGAAGGAAGCTTTTTGTATTGATGAACCCAGGATACAGCACTGGAAAAGTTTAATGGCCATTTCACCTTAAGCAGTTAGTAAACATTATACATGCAATTTTTATTATGACCAACAAAACCTATTTCTAGTCTGTTGCAGACGGGCTCTATTTAATGGTCAGTTTCCTAAAGTTATCATCATTGCTGCTACTGTGTAAAATATAATGATAATTCCATTGTAGAGCACAGGATTGCTGCAAGTAGATCAGATTATCCGGGTCAATTTAAATGTTATTACTGGGTCAATTAAATTGGCCTAAGGCACCATTGATTTAAAATATATCTCCATATTGTTTTATTATACTGTAGACTATATATCAATTTTAATAGAGACTAAAACAAAAACTCTGTGTAAACTCTATGTAAAGGTTTAATCACAGGTTTCTGGGGCTGTCATATACTGCAGTATGGGAAAATAGAAAATAAGAGAACATTATAAATGTGAAATCTAAAAGGATTAACATGTATAATTCAGTCAATGACTGATTAAGATTTCACTTGGAATGTATACATTACAGAAAGAGCAGTAAGGTTCTTCCTTTTTAATTGAAAGAAATCATTGCAAAGGTTATGGCCAGAAAACAAAAATAATTTTTCCATCATATTTGCTTCTTTTCCCTTTTCTTTCTTATACTGACCATGCGCCAGAGGAAGACACTTTACAATTATATACAAGGCCAGAGGTTAAAAATTAATAAACTAAGAGCAGAGTATTTTTACAGAGGTAAATTCAGACAGAACATTGTTACTTTAAAAGTATAAATTTCACATTAAATTACATTCAACATAATTCATAGATGAAAAGTGTAGAAGCTCAATAAGAAGTTGGCAATAATTCATAGACTTGCTTTCCCTGCAGTCCTGTTATACTGCTTTCTCTTTCTGCACCACCCCCAGAAAAATGCTTCCAATGTGTAGGTTCCAAAGGAACAGAAATAAAGTGCATAATGCCCATCCCTGGCAGTGCTCAAGTCCAGGTTGAATGGGGCTTTGAGCAATCTGGTCTAGTGGAAGGTGTCCCTGCCTATGGCAGGGGGGTTGGAACTCGATGAGCTTTAGGGTCCTTTCCAACCCAGAGTAGTCTATGATTCTGTAATTATTCATTTTCACATTGGTATGCACATGACATTTTCTTAAAATTAATCCTTATCCATTAGCCAAAGTCCTTGAAAAATTCTGTAACATATCTTTAAGTTTTCCTGTGTTAATTATCCTGTACTCGAGTAATACTGTTACAATGTCAAGCATTGCTTATATGCTATCCAAGCCAAAGGAAAATGTATTAGTTCAGATTTTCAAACCTGATATGTACAGAATACAGAGCATACTACTAATGAGTTTTCTAAAGTATACATGGATAATTTAAGTTTATAGATCTTTATTTCATTACCTCCATTTCACTGGAAATGACATGATTTCTATGTCTCAAGCCAATTCTGAAAACTTTAAATCATACCCAGCTTGTCATCAATTAAAGGTATAGGTCTAGAAGGAAAATAGAGTTATCTATGTGTAAACAATTATTAAGAATTATCTAGCCAATTAGCCATGAGAACAAGGTAGAATACGAAAAGCTATGGCTTAAACGTCATGAATTTCTGGGTAAATTTTAGATAACAGTTATTTTATCTGGAAAGAAAGACTGAAAGCACTTACCCAGGTGCAGGGCTTTCTAGCTTCTATGCTGAATTGGTAAAACAGTGTCAAACAATTTCTAGTAGGAATTTACATCATCCATTCATCAGGCTAATTAGAGCCATACAGACCTAAAATGAAAATTAAATTATTGTATACGCAGTTATAGTAATAGTAATAGACAACTCCTGTGTGTATTACATGGGGGGAAATAGCATTGTCATATCCTGTAATGTACCCTGTTGTATAGACAGTCATGATTGAGATGTATCTATATAGATATATAGGTAAATATATTTATTGTATGTGCTACATAAGAAAAAGAAAGCATATAGGACTTGTTTATTTACAGCATTAGAGAATACTATGCCAATATATTTTAGTTTCATTTATAATAGTTATGATATATATTTATAAAAGAAAATTTATTTATTTAATATAGTTTATATACATAAAGTTTTAAATAAATATATAAACAAAATATTTATTGGGCCTTTCCTCTTTCCTCTGCTACAGATGAGTGTAGTATCAATGCATCATTTGTTCCACATAACACAATACAAAAAAGAAGCCTTCTACATTGTACAGAAATTTTCTATTACTCAGAAAAAATCTCTGTCTCTCCCTTTCCTATCCTTTCCTTATATCACCGTACTTATTATGGACCACAGATGCGCTAATGCTTGCTAAGTCAACAAAGAGACCTCTCAGAAGTAAGTATTACATACTCTATGCTGGTAGAAGATATCTGTATTATATTTGTAACTTATAAAGTATAGATACATTTCTCAAGGTATCAAGCACAACTATAATAATTGATACGTGAACTAAATTATGTGCAGAAAAAAATACATTGAAAGTCTTCATTTATATTGCAAAATTCTAGCTCTTGGCAGTTAGGAAAGGACTGAATCACACTTTAATGCACAATTGATTAACTGAAAATCACATTTTCCAAATATAAATCCAAATTAGGCACTTCAGAAATATACATCTAGAAATATACTCTGATTAGATACTGGTACTATTGACTGGCTACAGAGTAAATATTCAATATTAATTACTTTCCTTGTGTCTTTTGAAATCTTACAGTAGTGTGCATTTTGTATATTTTAATGATACACCAAATTAACTTTTATTCAGTAATTCCTGCCTCATGAGCTTTGTAATTACAGCACATTCTTCATTAAATTTTGGTGATATTGAGTCATGATAATAGAGCTGTCTGTTCTTCTCAGGTCTGGATTTTGGGTTGCTTTGTTTCTTTTTCTGTTGAATATACCTAAAATTATTAAATAGATATAGGTTTAATCTTTGGATTTATTATTCCTCTTTTGTAATAATCTTTTTCTTTTAGCTAAGCATTATTAAGTATTTATCAATAATTATTAAAACTCTCTAAACTTTTCTTCAATGGAACGCACATGTAATCAAACTCCTGCCAGCAATAGTCAAGTATGTATTTGTTGTGATACCGGATTATTAGTTTTAGTATTTTTAAACACCTAGCTACATGTCAAATTGAAGTACCCCAAATACACAATTTCATTTTTATTTTGGTATTAATACCTGTTTTCTTTCTCTTAACTATGAGAAATCTACCTTGAGAGTATTTCTGCCTTAAAGTTATACCCTTATGCCAAAGCAAATGAGTAAACAAGAAAGTAAACAATAATATTAGGGGTCAATTGAACATTTGATGGCCCTCAACAACCATGAGTGGAACTGCTTACAACCACTAGTAAATAAAGATCAGGTAAGTATACCAATCAATACTTGTAGAACGGGGAATCATCTTAACTAGCAACCTCTCAAGGCTAACGTAGTATCAGCCTGATCCATTTTCACCACCATCACCGAATCTTTATAAATCTTTCCAGGAAACTCATATTTGGATGTATCACCTTTATGTTACTGCCGTACTAGATTAACAGATAGTAACCCTTTCACACCTATGAACTTAAAGACATACTACAAGAATCTGGGGTACCTATACATTATTTCACCCTGTGCATTATTTCCTGTGGTAATATGTTGAGATCCTACCATTAGGGCAAGGACAGTAAATTCCCTAAGAAAATCACCACCAGGAATCCTTTCTGGATTAATAAAGGAATGCATCCTTGAGAGCTAGATAGAAATGGTTTGGGGACATAATAAAGAGAACAAAGAACATGTAGCCAACATACGTAAAAAGCCCCATATATACCCAAGATACAAGGCTGTAACAAGAACAGATAAAAGACAGTCACAACCCCTACAAAGAAAGGAGAATGAGTTGCTCTAGCATTGTCATCCTCAGTTAAGATTCCTGCACCTGATCAATACAATGTCTGGTTGATGGAGATCTTTCCTCCCTTTCAGAGAGAAAGTACATTGCTTTTTAATTTGCCATTCACCACATGCTGCTCTTGCAGACTTGGCAATCTTAGTTAAATGACTATATTTAATATACCCTTGTAAAGCAATTTAGAATACTAAAGAACAGCATGTGTGTTTTCTGCTCCCTTCCTAGATTCCAAGACGACTGATATCTGTGTAAGCTTGAATGTAGTAAATCAGAAAATATCAAATATCAAATAAAATGTCAAATATCAAATGAAAAAAAGAGAGTTTTTGAGCACTCTTTCCTGAGTAATGACCCTAGAATGTTAGGATCTTATATTTGGTTTTGTGTCCTTTCTTGTGCAAAAATTAATTCAAAGTACACCTATGCATGCCTGAATAGTCTTAGAGAAGCAATGAACAGACCCAAATGTCGTCTATATTGTTCTCTACAATTCTGTGATGCACTTGCTTAAAATTATTTAGCTGACATAAATCAGTGAGGATAATTATACTGAGTTTAACAGAGTCACAGCAATGAACATGAATGGACTTCCACTAAATCAGTGTGTTCTTTACTTTTGTAGCTTGAGATTATATAATAGCTTCACAAATACTGGGAAGTAAGCACCATGATGAGCCCATATATTCTGATTTTCCTAGTTCAGCAACTAGTTTGGGGGTTGTTGTTTGGTTGCAATTTTCTTTTTTAAAATGCATATGGCACTTTCTCTTTCTATACATTTGTGTATGTATTAAACTGATGTGCTGGCATGGTACAATTCTGCATACCAGAGCAGTCGAAGTTGGCAGAACCACAGATGAAAAAAATACACTTGTAAAATATAGATGTTCAGCTCGCTGAAGGAAATGGGTATCAAGAGACAGCAGCATCATACACAAAAAATTTCTACTAACCAGAGACTTGTAAGCTATTGTTATTGAAAAAGCATAGTCTACTCATCGATGATAGAAAAGTTGTCAGATGCTACCTGTCTTTCTTGTCTAGCAAAAACCAGACTAGCTCTGTGGCTGCCTGGGCATTATTAACTGAAAACCAGCTATTTTGTTCAGATAATTTCTTTAAATTCTCTATCAATCTCATTCCCAAACCTTCTAAAATCAGGTCTTTCTGGCCTGTTTCTCACAGAGATTCTTCTTACCTTACAAATACCAGTCTTATACCTTCCTTGGCCATTTATTAACTGAAATGCAATGTAGCCAAAACCAGGCTCATTTTTTAACTTCTCCCAAACCTTCCCTTTCCCATTTTGCTATACAGACACACTGCCATGTCTCTCATCTTTCAAAGCCACAGTCTGAGCTTCATCTTTGACTTAGCCCTCTTTTCATCGCAACAGCTTACCTATCAATAACTTGTTACTTTTCTTAGCTCAATGTTGTCATCACGCAGTATTCTTCCAGCCACCATTAGCCACAATTTTTGCCTTGTACAAATGCAACCTTCGCTGCTGCTTTTTTCTTTTATATGCTGCTATTTGGATAATTTCACCATCCATAAGTTTTTTTTTTGTGGATTTTCATTCTGTCACCAAAGGAATGCCAGCTTTGTCTCACTACATCCAACAGTCTTCATGTTCTTCTTTACTTATACAGCCCTCAAATACATTATTAGCAGTTTTCTTTTCACAGTATTTTCTATAAATCTTACCAGCCTCAGGAAGGCTTTTCTTATTAGCACCCTTATGTTTACTCCTAGTCCAGTCTTTCTATATGGCAAATCTTTAATAAAGTCCTCAGAACCACATCATTATGCCCCACCAAATTAACTTTAAATGCATCTGCTGCATCATCTTAAATATTCTCCCAGCTGCTAAGAAACAAAATAAATCATCTAGAAAAGCTAGCTTATCAAAGCTGAATTACTCCATTAATACAGATACCTTCATCTTCTGCCTCCTCAGCTGCTCTGTCTCAGCATTCTGTTTATAAACTTACTGGAGTGGAAACTATAACATACTATAACTGTATAGCATAAAGTCTTGATTAGCTTGAAGATCTCTGCTGGGTGTCTCACCAATGTAACTACTGAATGTAGAAAAAATGAGCCATACCTGGGAGAACAACAGGTCATGTAGAAATTTACCTATTGATGTCAGAGCACTGCATGATCCCTTTAATACAGATATCTGAAATACAGTAATTTAGAGTGAAATTATGTTCCACTGAAGTCCATGCTTTCTATGACTATCTTATTTTTGTGATATTGAACCTTAAAGAATATCTGTGTATAAAATTAACGTTAGAAGATAGCATATATTTTTTCTCTTCTGTTTTCCAATGGGTCTATTATTACAATAAACCCAGTATAACAATGGTCTAGTTTTCATCCTTGGTTTCATAAGAGAGCTATTTCTTTTTCTTTCAAGCTTGTGAATCTGATAGCTCTATATCAATTTTATAAAACTGATAGATGTGTTCAGTTAAAGGAGGAGATCAAAGGGAAAGCTGGTGGGCCTGAAAGTTTTGGCTGTGACAAGGTGAACTCATTGCAAAGGACTGTGCTGACAAGCGTTGCTGCCAGAACCAGCTGCTCCCTTGGGGACATGGAGCCAGGAGTGAGGAAAACCCCATGCCAGCCGTGCTCTCAAAAATTGGGTCTGAATGTGACAGGCAGAGCATGGTGCTAGTAAGAGGGCCCATCAACAGCCTACACATGGCAGAGAACCAAGCCCAAGGTCCAGAGGGAGTCCAGCCAGGAGCAGCTGGCAATGGGGCTGCTTCATTCTCCAAAGTCCATCCAGGAGAAAGGGACAGGCTACAATATACATGCAATTGGCTTGGAGGTAGGCTGCCTACACCAACGTGTGGATCAGAGTCCCACTGTCCACCTGGTAAACAGGGCAGGAGACAGACACAGCTACAATGTGGCTGTCGTGGTTTAACCCCAGCCAGCAACTAAGCCCCACACATCTGCTTGCTTACTTTTCTCCCTCCTTCCTCTTCCCCCTAGTTCATACACTGACCATCATGTTCTATGGTGTGGGATATCCCTTGGGTCAGTTGGTGTCAGCTGTCCCAGCTGTGCCCACCCCCAGCTCCTTGCGCAGTCCCAGCCTACTCATTGGTGGGGTGGGGTGAGGAGCAGGAAAGGCCTTGACTGTGTGAGCACCACTCAACATTCATGAAAACATCCCTGTGTTATCAATACTGTTCCCAGCTCAAATCCCAAACACAGCCCCATACCAGCTACTGTGAAGAAAATAACTCCATTCCAGCCAAAACCAGCACAGTGGCTCAGGCAGGGACTGAGCTGAGCTTGTGGGGGGAGGGCTCCTGGGAGAAAATGATCAATGAGCCCATTTGTGACCCACAAGAGCTGCTGGATTTTAATTCTTTAGTTTCTTCTTCCTTTCCTTTTTCTATCAACTACAGACCTAACAAATTGAATCCTGGTTGCCTCATTTTGTGGATGCATCCTGTGTACACATCTACAAATAACACTTAAAATGATAAAATGCTGAAAGCGTTCTTCATACTTAAGGGAAACACAATTAAATGCTATATAGGATATGCTGAGTTCTCAAGCGGCCTCTTAAAGGACTTTCGCTTAAATAGAGCTCCATCTGCCTGAATCTATAAATCGGAACATATAACACCCTTCTTGCATTCATATCTTTGGACTTTTACACTTACAATTCTGAAATCCAAATGCTAATTTGCTTGCACAGCTGCACATCACAAAGGAAAATTCTGGATACTACGGAAAATAGAGGGAGTTCTGTTCAGTGGGGCAGAGATTTCTTCCTTACTTTTTTGCTATTCTAACAGATTTATCCATGAATCTTGAGCATGCATTTGGAAAGACTGATCAACACCTCCCTTGGGAGCTAAATTAAAAAGAGAACAATAACAGAAACTTCTGCACTTTCAAAAGAGGTTCTTGAGACCAAGTAGGCTGCAGTGAATTACAGCAGTGACTGTTTTCTTATTCTTTTACCTAGCTTAATACAATGCTTTTAAGATTCATTTGTCTCTTACTCATGCTCCATGTATTTGTCAGTCAAATTTTCTCAGTCATTAACCATTCATTTGCTATTCTGTAATTTATTACATTATTCATTTTACAAGACAGCATGCAAGGTTTCTTGCTTGTCTGTTCAAGTAAGGCATAACGCTTTATGCTAACCTTCACTAGTCATACTGAACTTGTCAGGGATATTTATCAGCTGAGTTTAGGAGGTTATCTACACATCTTTCAGTTTTTATTGTTGCTAATTATTAGGCTTTTTTATTATTGATTTTTTACTAAGTAGTGAATATGGGATTTGTGATCCCTACAGTTTACATTTCAGAGTTGAACAGGTCAAAGGAAATCAGTAGAAGCTGTTTATTCATTTTCATTGATTTATCAGTTCTAATGACATCATACTGAGTGAAATGTTTCCAAGAATGCCATGTCATTCTAGTGAAACAATCTTGCATTGATACATTAGGGTTTCATTGGATTGAAAAGTGACACATCAAAAATGCTCGGCACCATTTAACTTTATCGTCATGTTAATAAAAATGTCCTGAAAAGTAGGTACTTAGTTATTCAGTTTATTGGTTAGAAAATATAAATAAATGTAATGTTCTTAGCCTATGAATTGAAAAAAAAATAATCTTTTTTTGTCTTAATAAAACCAATATATACCACTGAATTTGTATGAAACCCAAAATGCTACATACTATTTTCAGTGACATTTAAGAGCTTATTGACTAAAAGAAAGCTTCTTCTGAAAGAAAACTGGGTACTTTGCCACATATATCTTGTTGACTTTCAATGGGCTTTTTGGAAAATTAGGTCACTAAGTTATCACTTTTATAAGCAGTATTAATGTAACACTTGCCAGCATTTTCATATATCTCAAGCCCAATACCTGAATGCCTAAAGGCACATTCATAAATCATCAATTTTTAGACTGATTTTTCATTCTGCTGTTTAATTGCAGCTCAGATTGACCTCAGCTCTTCTAAAAATGCAGCTTATTTTAATTTAGAGTCTCTATCCCAAAAGGAAGTTTAAAAATGGGCATCCCAACTAGACGATACTGATTTACATAATTTAATAGTTTGTCATCACCAAATATTGTAATAATTTCCTTTTGATTTTGCCCTTGGCCAAAGAGATAGCTCACACTAACTACAGAACAAAGTACAGGGAAACAGAATTTGTAGGCTATACAGGATACAGTAGCATTTTGGATCCAGGTAGATTTTAGGCTAAAGGGAGGACGCAAGTATAGCTGAAAACAAAAGCTGTTCGTGTCTTTCCCTTCATTAAGACCTCCATCCTTTGCTTACTCAAGTGTTAATGCTGTTTGTTAGTATCTTTCTGGTATACAAAAGTCTCATAAATATACGTGGGAAACTACTCACTGAAATTATTCTATGGACACTATTAAAAACCCCAAAACATCATTATCTAAAGAAAGTCAAACAGTTACAAATACTCACAAATACAACTAAAAATACTGTGAATACCTTAAGAAAAGAAAACTTCTGTTTTTAAAGAAAAGACTGATAGAAACACCAAGCTACTTATGTTTGTGGAGAAAAGATCAAAGATCTGTGTGAGCCATGCATTTTGCCAAAGGAGTCATTCATTCCAAGAAAATTTTGAATGCATTAGATAGCTATGCTTGAAATGGTATTTATATCTCTTTTCTTTAATGTGTTTAAAATGTAGTTTAGCTAATTTCACTTTTGCTTGCTGGGCAGTTCTTAAATGATTTATGAATGCTGACTCCCACAGTTCTGAAATCTAGAAGTACTGCCAAAAGTATAACTGATCGTATTCTTCATTTCAATAGTTTGTTTGTTACAGATACTATGCAGAGCATTAAAAAAGCTCTACTGCAGATGTAGCAAAAATTCAGCCTATTATTCATGGCATTCTGTCTGGGGATGTTCAAATATATGATGTAAAAAGCAACAGATGTAGAACTGAATTCTTTTTTCTTTTTTGTACTTGAGAAAGGAGTCCTGAACATATTATGGAGGTCAGCAGTTACAGGAATTGCAAGCTGGAAAACTTTCACTGTTTTCCCTTGCAAAGGATGAAAATTTCACCCATGACTTGAGTAAAGGTCTAAAGACACACTTACAGAATAGTAGAATAGTTCAGTTGGGAGCTACAATGATCATCTAGTCCAACTGGATATGATGGTTAAAAAGCTCTCTTTTTAAAGTGTAACAAGATCATAAATATTTTATAAATTAATTAAAAACATGTAGAATTAGAAAATGTGACGGCTAACCAGTAAGAAATGTATTTTTCTCTCAAAACTGCTAGTTGCAAGAAATCCTAATTACCAACAGAAGTATCTTCAAGAACTCTGTGTGTCATCACAGGACTTTGGAAAGTGGATAGAATCTTATCCTAAGGAGCAAGTTTAATGCAAAAGGCTGCTGAAGGTGAAGGGAAGTTGCAGGCTTGAAGGTCTAAAAAAGCCCAAGTATTGTTAGACTTCACATTCATTTTGTTATATAAAGACACAGGGCATAGCAGTTGGCCAACCATATTCAAATGTATATGTTATTTCAAAATTACAGCTTTCTGAGCCTCAATGCTTAAGGTTCAGTTATTAAAGTTCTGGCTCAGTTATCTAAGCCTATGATTTTGAAGCCAAGTACATTACCTGAGTGACAGCAGATGGAGCCTGCATAAATGAGTGAGGAGTTATCATTGCAAAAAGTGTAATAGCTAATAGTTCCAGTTTTTATTATTAAGTGTAATAGGCACTCTCCTCAAAAATCACCAAACCAAAATTAAAACATGCTGCCCAAATGCACTGTGGTGGGTCAACCCTGGCTGGACACCAGGTGCCCACTAAAGCTGCTCTATCACTCAGCTGGACAGAGGAGAGAAAATACAACAAAAGGCCTGTGGGTACCTGTAGCGCCTTCCCTATGAAAACCTTGCTGCACAAACCTAATACATGCACCTTTGTCAAACTGCTTGTAATAAATCTGAATTCATGGGTCTAGGCAAGAAGCACTACATTTTTGTCTGCATGGGATCACTCAGGATAGCATATGCCATACCTAACAGTATAAGTTCCTTACCTGGTAGTGTGACACAAAGTGCTTCACAGATACTGAAGCTCCAGTAAACCGCATACAGTTAAATTTCTATTATGACTTATGTAATACCCATGCGCTATGGTAGACCTCTGCAGGGAGAATTTAAGCCCATTTATTAGAGTATTATATTATAAAACTGTTCTAATAGTGGAAAGCTTCTTTCAGCTCTTCACTTCAGGTCCTAATGCACAACATTTATAACTGTTCATATTTTTGGTGTACTCAATTACCAATTTTATTATATCAGTGCCCAGAAAACCCCAGTCATTACTTTCAATAAGCAGTCACATAACTGCCTTCAGATGAGTCTAGATAAGATATTAAAAATAATGATGAAGGGACTTGAATAAGTAATGTGCAGGCTGAACCTAATTCTGATTTTAATTTCATTGACTGTATACTAATTTAACTACATAGACTTAATAGAGGTATTATGATTTACACCACTGCTACTGGCCTATATTTCAAATGCAGATCACAATTCCATGATTCACTGCTACCTAGTGTCTCAGAGCAACAATGACATTCCTCTCTCCCTTTTTTTTTTATATACATACATACACACATATATATACATACATTATATATAGATATTAAAAAAAAAAAACAACCAAAAAACCAGAAATATAAAATATAGGTTATCTGGACCTATATAGAAAAACATAACAGTTAGGATTAAAAATTTCTTTGTTAGCATGTGAATTTACCTGTCATGTGTGGACAGGAGAAAAGCTCAAGAGTAAATTTAAAAAATAAAAACAAGCAAAAAAAGCACCATATGGCTACTTTTGCAATAAGAGCACTTAAAACACACAAAGAAAAAACATGAACAAGCATTTAAGCAACATTAAAAATACTGTTCCTATACAAAAAGAGGCTGGGTTTTTTCATATTCATCATATCAACATTATATTATTAAACTTCCACTGAAGATACTTACAGTTCCCACTGAAAAGTCTACTTTTTAGGCAGAATTTACATTTCTTGGCTAAATTAAATGAAAATAGATTTCTGAGAGGAACACTTCCCCATGTAAAATTTGAGCTAACTCTACTCTGAGGTGAATACTAACAATGAAACAGAAATGATGAAAGGTCCCCTGTAAAAAGTAGTCTACTTCTAAAAAATGAATTAAATTTTAGGTTTCTGATTTCATCATTTCTGCCTGGATACTTCATAAAATAATACTGAACCAAGACCCACTTTTCCCTGTCACAAATTTTTCATGTAAAAAACCTCCACAACTACAGAAGCAAATATATGGATAGTAATTAATATCTTAATTTGTGATGTTTACTGCTGGCCTAGATATTTTAACGTCTGAACCCAGGTTATCCACTTTTGGTTTGTTTTTGTTTTTTTTTTTTTCCAATGTAAAGATCTTCAGCCAGTGATAGAGGCATGTGTTGCAACAAAACAGGAACCTTCTTCAAATGGAAATACAGAACTCCGCTACAGCCACTACCGCAGACCAGTCTCATTATTTTAATCACTGCACAGCATTCACAGTTGTCAGGAAAAGGGTTGCTTCCATTAGATCCATCTGGCAAGCTGTTTGTCAGTTTAATGGACGTGCATTCCAAGTCTTCTTACGCCTGTAGCCATGTTTGAATTAATCTGCCTCAGTGGAATGCCCAACAAGAACAATTTCTAAAATACATAGTTTAACAAACTATCAAGCTTGATCTTCAGGGTTAAGAGCTATTTACCTAATTAAAATGCCTAGAAAACTTTTTTGTTTTCTTCTAGTTTTCTATGGTTATTAGCATTGATTTTTTTTTCTCTTTTCCCTCCATTAGTTATTTTTCTATCATCAAGAATGATTCTTGTTTTACAATAATGACATGAATAAATTAGGGTGTGGACCTAATTATCATTCTCTCAAGATTTATAAATGAACATAGCCCTAGAATGGAGATCTCTCATTCAGAGTTACAGCAAAGGCACAGCCCATGAGGTCAGTGGTACTGCTCTTCTTTTTGAGAAACTGCATCATCCCTCAGAACTTTGTCAAAAATGTATAAGTATTCAAGACGTATCCACCTGGGCTTTATGTTTTTCTAGATTTAGAAGCCCAAGGGGAGCGGGATTTGTGACTAAAATATTTTTTCCACTGCAAACAAGACATTTGGCACTTGCTACAACAAAGTTGTGTTAGACAGCTACATTCTAGTAAATTATGCATACTTCATACATGTGCATGCCTAATAATTTGGGGAGATTCATAGATAATGAGAAGAGTACACAGAAAAGCCTAAGGTAAATACAGACAAAATTAAAGTACAGAGAACAATGTTTTAAAAAGAAAGAAAGTGGAGGAGGGAACAAAAATGGAAAAAAAGCCAAAAAAATGAAGTAAAAGAAAGTAAAACATTCCAGTTTAATGGCCTATTTTCATAAAGCATGCCATTTGCAAGAGAAGTGATACTGAGCAGTAATGTTTTAATAAAATTTATGCCTCAATGCTAGGTGTCTGATCAATGCAAGTGTGAAAAAGGCTGCAATCTTGAATTACATTCCATTTTCTAGCTACAAGTAAATCAAATATCTTACAAACATTTAAGTGTCATATTTTTGCTTTACACATGGACATGCCCCCATACTAGTTTTAGCTTCAGTAAATCATTTGCAAATGAATTTTAGGGTAAAATGGAGCTTCATAAAACAAACATTTGCACTAATTGAAATGACATATTAATGTATTTTTATTGATCCCATTTGCCGTTGCTTTTGTTTTACAAATTTTCTCTGGGCATTAGCCTACATAAGATTAATAAAATTAATATTTTTTTGTAAATTGCACTGTCCCTGTAATTACCTTAGATACAAATTTCACACATTTCATTGCCTTCATTAAGCCTGTAGCCATAGGTGGCTCGGAGGATTAGCAATTAGGCAGTTAATGGGTTGTTTACTGTACTTTTCCAGTCTAACTTCCAACTTTCTCAGAGGTTCTTGAAGTAGGTATAACCTTTGCATGCTGACATATCCCTCCTTTTCCAGCTAAAGGAATCACCTGCACAGAGTTTCAGAATATCCACAATGTCATAAATCACCACTGAATTGCACAGACATAAGTTTCCTTTGTTTAAAAGCTTTCTTTCTAGTTAAATGCTGCTGCATGTAGTAACAAAAACTGTGAACCTGTAAATCAGAACGTGGCTATTAACAATTTATGAAGTATGAAAACACTTTTATTCCCTACAGTAATAGCATGAAAGGGCATGTGGATTAAGTAAATATCCAGCCTAGATTCATAGCAGATAGTCCACAAGCTCTCAGATTTACCAGTACTTTTAAGAAAAGGATGTCGCATATTTGTTGGAAGCCAGAAACAGGCAAAACAGTAAACTGTAAATTCCACCTATGCTCTTTCCTCAAACCAGGCAGCCACAACCTGCCTGAGCTTTTGTTTTCCATTGCTCAGTGCTGTGTCTTCTAATTGTGCTGGGCAGCCCATGCTACAAACATGGCAGCAATGCTCTGCTTCTGTTGCCTCAGAAGTGACAGCAGCTCCATGGAGGCTTTTTGTTGTTATTTAACTGCACTGTCTCTCTTGCTGTGGTCTGCATCATCACCTACAGAGCTAGTAATAAGGGATATTTTATAACTTTTCTATCCTAACCAGGAAAAACTCAATCCTATTTCAAACGTGCCTACATACCATCAAAGTCTTCTAGCAGGAAGAATACTAAAATTGCATATTACTCCAGTAGATCAGATATCAGGATAAAGTAAAAAATCCCAAATATGTCAGAACAGAGTAAAAAGTAAAAATAGTCTGTCTATTGTACACTAATCTAGAAAGTAAAGCAAAGCTTGGAGTTTTTAAAGTGACAGGTTAAATTTAAATGAAATATGTTATATGAAAGACTGTAAAAACCCATATGTAAAAGTCATTGTGTATGGCCATAAAAAGCCCATTAGATATATCAGATTGAATTATTTGTAGGTGTAGATAATCTGGTGTATATGGAAGTAATTTATAATGGATGTTAAACCTGTTAAAATGCTGAAATGTTTGCTGCTCTTAATGAGCTTCAGTTTGTTGCTTTTTCAGCCATTCTGAGGGTCTGCTCCTTAAATAGGATGCCAATGAACTCTTGAACCAAGAAACTAGCTGCTGCAAAATTGAATACTGATGGAGTCAGAACAGGCCTTATACTCCTTAAAAGCATTAGGCTTTAAAGCATTGAGCTGAACCCAGGCTGCAGCTGAAGCAGTCAACAGCTCCTAGAGCACAACTGTTGAAGGGTGGTCTAGGTCCCTGTGACATGTCCTGCCCAGTCATAAGAACAAAGACACCTGTAGAACAAAGCCTGCTCCAGTAAGAGATACATATTCATGTCTTCGGTTGCATCTTCAGCAAATGAGCTCCACATGGACTTACTTTGTCAGTCCTGTAGTTTATCCTACTAGCTTGAAACCAAAGGATAAAAAGTAATGTGAGAAGAGTGTGCTGTATTTGTACAATCAAGAAAAATAGGGGACTGTGTCAGGCAGGCCTCCAGACTCATTCCTCTGTTTTCAGGTGTGTGTACACAAGAGAAGAGGAGGAAAATGGGGCAGGAATAGGGCAGGGTTTCTTTTGTTCACAAGCAATTATTAAATATCCAACCTCATTGGGTATTTTCTCCTTAAATCTCCTCCGAAAATGATTAGATGCATAAAACATTCTAAGTGATTGCAAATATCCTGCAAAATCATATTCTTTTGATCTCTGGTTAGCTATCAGTTAGGTATTCTCTGCTTACAGTGCTGACAGAGCAATAAAAGGATGCAAAGAGCCAAGCTTTTTGAAAGGTTAAGGTCTTGCTTTTGTTTTGGCAGTAGAGATCCAAACAAACGAAAGCTATTGAAGCTTTAGAATTTCATAAAATGCAAATTGTCAGCTTTGGTACACAGAAGGTTAACACTGTGCTTCTTAGCCCTGGAGTGATATATGAAAATATACAATCAGTAACTTCAGGAAACCCGTCTAAGCCCTGCGTGTACATTTTTCACTTCACCAACTACTCTGGTGGTAGCCAGTAGATCTAATTTCAGTAAGTTTGTGCTCCTGACAGCAGTCACATCAAATTACAGAATCTTCCAGACTTAGCTGGCACCTTCATCTCGGCCTTTCTATCAAATAATATGCCTGTTGCTTTTATCATGCAATCCTTAATTATGTGAAAATCACCAGACTGCTGCTTGTGCCAGCAAAGGAAATTGGGAAAGTACAGTGTTCTTTCCAATGCACATGGCTGGACACCCTTCAGAGACATCTGATTTGATTGCCAGTAACAATATTCCATCGATGTTCTTTTTTATATCTATGGCTTAAGGCCCTTTTCCTAAAGAATTAGCTTCTGCATGCACATATTAAAACCTGCATGATTTTTTTTCTAGGTGACAAGGATGCTATGAATTTTAGTTCTGATCTTCCAACAGATGCTGCTTGGTGGATAAGTATGATGTGCCCCTAGGGCCATGATAATGTGGTGAAAAAAATATTAGGAGAATGGGTGAAGATTGTTTACTGCAGAAGAATGCCATGCGTAAATCTCATGGGAGGCTCACAAAATATCTTATCCTAGTCCCAGACAAAGGTGTTCTAATTTTTCGGAATCAGATACAAACCCCAGAGGGGGTCAAGGTCAACACGGCAAACTACGTGATCCATCAACAACCTAATTACATTCTATTGACCCAGAAGAAATTCTAGAAGCAACACAGATGCCTCTGGATGCTGGAATAGTATCTATCAATTTCTGGCCTCTGGGTCTTGTCATTACCTGACATCTCCACTGCTAAAACCACTCCTTAGGAATCTTCTCCTCATTTCTATAAGCTGATTATTTAGACTGGATGCCAGGACCTCACAAGCTGCCCCAGGCTAAATTCTAGCAGGCTGCATCATAAAAAGGATTTTGTTCCTTGTAATGTCCTGCCTCTTATTAACAATGCAAACTATTTTAAAATAGGGTGCTTTGGAAATCACACTCTGATATTTCCCTGCTTGTTGCAGTGCATTTCAGGAAGTCTGGCCAGAGGGAAACTCTGAGGATTCTTGTCTGCTTTAGTTACAAAAAGAACCAAATCTCACTAACTTAACAAATAAGAAAAGATAATAAATATTAAAAGAATATTAAAAATATAGAAGGAAAAAAGGAAACTATACATAGACAAATTGACTATATAATTATCTATATAAGATAATACCAGATATATAGAATCATAAAATCATAGAATAATTAGAGTTGAAAAGGACCTTAAGATCATCCAGTTCCAAACCCCCTGGCATGGGCACGAATGCCTCACCCTAAACCATTTCACCCAAGGCTCTGTCCAGCCTGGCCTTGAACACTGCCAGGGATGGAGCATTCACAGCTTCCTTGGGCAACCCATT